>BGPR01005078.1:22943-87397 GCA_013235015.1 Araneus ventricosus
TGCATGATCTCTTCTTAAATTTCCAAACACTTTTTTTCCACACTTCGCACTCAAAATGCATGAATTCATGAAACGATGGAATACTTCTTCGGGAACCTCCATCTAAGATCAACCCCGAAAACCTCACCCCTCTCACTTCGTGACGGACCACCCTACTAAAAATCAACCCACTCCCCAAGTAAATACACATTAGACAAGACAAGCTCCAATCCCCTTTGAAACGCACTCTCTATTCTCTGTTCCTCCTCTCCTGATCCCTTGAGGAGGGATGCGGAAGATGTAGAGAAGGAAGAAGCTGACGTTGATGGATGGAAAAGGATTTTCCTCCCCGATTCGGGGGTGTTCTCGACTGTGACGCTGTCGGAAGAATCTCTTCACGGATTTTTCCAGTTTTCTGCTAACTGCTCTTTAATGCTCGATGCCTGATAGGTAGAAGGGAGTAGCGCTTCGGGCAAGAGATAACAGGGCAAGTCTGGAAAAGGAGAAGTAAAAAAAGTTTTACTCGGTGTTGACGGTAAGGGGTGTAGAGTTGTAGCGTTGCGTTAAATTAAGCGTGAAATCGTTTGTTGAAGGAAATAGCTATTGAACTGGATATTGGGGCGTGTTTTTATGAGACGGAAGAAGACTGGTTGAATGTCCCGTAATACGTTAGTAATAGAAGAAAGGATATAGGCAAGGTTGATCGATCTTAAGAACAGTTTAAGAAAGGTTTAATAAAAATATTTTTCCACTGCAGAAGATTTCAAACGTAAGGAGCAGATATCGAGCAGGATAGTTGCCATGTCTTTGATGAGAATGAAGAATTGAGAAGGGAGACTGTTTGGATGCTTATAGTGTGTTAGTGATAGAAGAACGGATACTTGCATGGTTAATGGATCTTAAGAACAGTCGTATTACAGCACAGTTAATGGTAAAGATAGTTTTTCAGGGCAGTAATCGAGTGATTTCATGCGTAAGAAGAAGTTACTGAACAGGAAATGGGCATGTTCATGATGAGACTGAAAAATCGAGAGATGAGACCTGCCGAATGTCAGAAGCACGCTTAAATCTTTAATCCCGAGGCGACTTTTTCTTCTAGCTCCTTTAAAACCGGGCTATTTTGGGAGGCTAAGACATGAATTGGACTCTCCCAACCTGGGTGGTCACTTACCCCACACCCAACCTGCTGTAACCTTTCCTTAAGGCGCAAGGAAATGGGCTGTGGTTGGCAAGGATAACTGGACCCCCTACTGCGCTTATCTACTAAGCGATCTCAGAAACTTATCTCCCCTCAAAAGAAGCCAACCGCCTCAGACCGGCCTTCGTCGTCGTTAAGGAAAAATTTCTAGACCGCCCCGGACCGCCTCGCTCGGTATGAGAGAGTTAATAATAGAAGAAAAGATGTATAGAAGTTGATTGGTTTTAAAGGAAGTTTTGTTTAAGAATAATTTAATAAAAATCTTTTTCGAATAAAATAATTATAGGAGTTAAGTTTAGTTGTATCAACATCCCTAATTGAAACAACACGAGGTTTTTTGACGGAGTCTCATAATTTTTAACCATAATCAGATGTCGAAGCCGATAACGTGGTCGACACCTCCCTCGCCAAACTACCCCACCACATCAGCGGGAAGACGTATAGCTCCAACTACTTTCACGTGCATCAGGTCCGCACACGAGACAGATCTTTGGTGGAACCGTATCTCAAACCTCCGATGTTCCAGTCTCGAAACCGAGACTCATTCACCAGATACTGTGACCCAATAGATAGATATTGGGTGTACATTAAAATAAGGAACATAAAATTCAAAATAATAGAATGACTGAGAATCAAAATAATTTGTGTTGTCCGACTCAAGTTCTCTCCGACAACACAAATTATTTTAATCCTCAGTTAAATTATCAAATTATTTTAATTGTTTCAAATTAGTTTAATTTGAAAAATTCTTCTAAAAGAATTTTTTGCAAGCTTTGAACAAAATCTGTTATCTTAAAAACACGGTTATTTTCTAATGAAATAAAAAACAGAAGTAATAATATCGAAATTATCCAAAGAGGAACTTTAAAATGAATTTACGATATTAAACTATGTTTAAATGAAAGCTATTTGCATTTTCCATTTCATATTTCAAATTGATACAAAGATTGGATTTTTTTCGAAGAATAGAAGCAAAAAAAACTATGTTAATTAAGAATGATTTCGAGAACATCATATCTTAACTAAAAGTATCAGTATCTGCAGATATTCGAGTCATTCCCATTTCTTTCACAATCACCTGTAAAAATTTCAGGTTCAAATTAAAAAGCAAAATATTCATATATTATTTCACTACTATATTTTACTTCATAATCCTAAAAAATGTATTTATTAAATTTTCAACCACTTACATTTAGAACACATTCTTCAATTGCCCCTTGTAGTCGCTCTTGTAACGTTAACCATAACTGACTGTGACTGACGTCAGAGACAGCGCCATCTGAAGGTCTTAATGGCAGTTGAGATCCAGCGATCGCGCGTGCTGCATCACATGAGCAATGCGCTTCTTTAACATTGTTCTAATTCTAAAATTATTTGTGTAAACTGTCTGTGTGTAACGTAACCCTTAAATAAATAACTTTTACACTAATTTGAACTATTTACTTAACCCTTAAACGACCCCCACACCCTTTATTAATCTCTTCCTTTTTGTACAAATACCTCCTCCTTTCTTTTGAATATAGAGGACATTTTTCTTCATGTCAGCTTTTATTTTGATGAATCTTAAATGAATAATGTATATCCAAGAAAAGCAATGACTCATTTTATCCGAATTTAATAAATTTTTTTACGTTCAGAAGATATAGATGACAAAAGCACCAAGTTTCAAATGAAAACTAGCAACACTTTTTCCAGGTTTTTGTCAGGTTGCATTGATGTTTCAATTTAATTTGGCCCATACGATATCATAGGATTTTCATTCGAAACAAAATGGGTGTCAATTCAAGCCAATTCATTTTCCGTGCTAAATATTTTTTCTAAAACATTATTCATGAAATAGAAAAATTTTGCCGTTCATTCTACCTCTTTCAAAGAAAATTAAGCGTCATTTTTTAAAAACTTCGTGATTCTTTACCACAGAAATCTTCCATTTCTATCTTTTTAATTCATAAACAAAATTGAAGAAATTCATCACAGACTTAAGGATGATACAACTAAGGACTCGATAAGAAAAATCAGAACAAAAAATGAGGTAACTTATACTGTAGGCTTATCACTAATGAGAAACCTAATATGTTTTATGCATATGAGATCTAATTTCTCTGACAACCCTGTAAGATACTGGGTGAATCATAAAACCGCTGGTTGAATCATAAAAAATGTGTGGTCTATTTTTTCGGAACAGTCAGTCTTAGAGGAAACACTAGCTGGAATTTTTGGTTTCATGTATTTGTTTATTTCATTTCACTTAAGGCAATTCCAAAATTCAAAGAAATGTGATTTTACACATCTGTTCTTAAATGATGTTTCCGTGTAACATATTTTTATTTTTTCAGTCCAATTCACGCGCATTTCTTCTCACTTCAGATATCCGACTAGGTTTGGAGGCAAATTTTTAAATGTTGATAGACAAAAAAAAAGCTTTATTCTGCCAAATAACAGAAATATACTTAAAAAGTCACGATTATATATATATATATCATCATCATCACTAGTTTTTGAAAAAAAATTGTTTTTATTGGGATAACTAAATGAAGCTATCTTAAAATCTGCAGTCTATTACACCCTCAGAATTACAGCACATGTACACTAAACTTCATTGAATTTCAATGAATTATTTTGGATATATTTCGTTTTTATTTCAGAAACGATTTTCTTTTTTGACTTCATTGATAATAGACATTATATTACCTTACTATAATTTAACATTTAACACCATACCACAGTCTCCAGAGCTCATGTGTCTCCTATTTCGCAACATGGAAAAGAAACTGTGTCATTGAGTTTACAATTTTTTAAATTTTAAAATTACTTCAAAATCGTTTTATCCGGATAATATATTTAGAATTTATCATCTCAAAACTTCAAAATTACGTTATCCAAAAACAACGACAAACCATTAGTGTAAAAGGTAATTTTGGATATTTTAGATAATTTTTAACGGTACTAACTGGAGAAGGTTTGCTTTCCGATATATAGGCACGATCATTTTTTTTATTCAATTGGTATCCATATTTGGATCTACATGAGAAAGTCAAAGGGGAAAAAATACTCGCAATTTTAATTTTTTTCCATCAAATTTACATGCATCTCAATCACACATTTTTTCAATTCCAGATTTAACGTTTGTTTACCATTTTTGGGCTCCAATTTTCAGATAAATTATATATTAACTAATTACAGTGACATATTTATTCTTACTTTTTGATTCCTGGAACTCTTTTTTTTACATTAAATATTTATGCTGAAGCTTCAACTTACCAAACCACTAGCCTATAATGGATTAACAACCATCATAAGTATGAAAAAATACCTGCCTCTCACACATAATGGTTATTTTACTCCATTTGCAAAACCATTTATTTTTAATGAAAAGTTTTTGATGAAATATTTTTAATGAAATTATATTATTATTTATGGAAAACTTAATATTTCAGTATTTTCATACACAAAAAGCAAATAATGAAATTAGCATTTCTGCTTGCGTTTTAGGCCTAACTTAGTTTGTGGCAACAGCATATTCCCGCATACGCAGTAGGGTGGGCCTAAAAACACTTTTTTTCGAAATCGCTATTCTAATAGTGCGGAAAGGATTCTCTCTGGGTTCAATAAACACAGTGTAAAATATTTTTTTGATTGGATAATATTTTCTGCCCCCGCATCGCACTTGGAATTTGGAAATTTGGGTAAAAATTGCAATTTTTACTCGGTGTAGGAAATATAATTATTTTTCAATATTGCTATTCTAATAGTGCAGAAGAGGTGCCCACTGGGTCCAATAAGAAAGGTGTAAAATATTTTTTCGATAGAATAATATCTTCTGTTTCCGCATCGCAATTGAAATTTTGCAATTTTTGTAAAAAAAGTACACTTTTTCTTGTCTTTTCATACAGGAAACGACTTCGGAATATTGCTGTTAGAAAGGCTCACAATTTATTTTTAAATCATACACAAGCAACGCCTAACGCAGAGTATGTAGATTATGAAGATGAAGAAACGGATTGTTCTTCAGATATATCTGAAGTAATTTTAAATCTGAACACTTACAAACCATCAACATCGAACCGATTAATCTCTCTTATAGATCCTAAGCACAAACAATTAACGCCGTTTGTAGCTAAATCATCACAAATGCGACTTGGCCTCCCTTCAACTCCTGTGGTTGGCGATAGGTATGGCGTCTCGGACCGGGCTCTGACTTCAAGTGTTCTTCACGATGTCGGTCTCCTAACTAGCAACAACTCAGATTTGGTAGTTGACGAAAACAAGTTGCGAAGGGAAAAGGCTAAAATTAGAAAGGAGGCATACCAGGCTTTAAGTGAAGCTCAGGCATTAACGTTGAAGGGGCTGTATTTCGATGGTTGTAAAGATTCTATATTGATAGAGGAGAGAGTAGATACTAAAAGATACACGAGAAAAGCAAAAAAGGAACATTTATGTCTTACTGAAGAACTTGGTTCACGTTACATTACTCATTTGAGTCCATCATTTGGCACCGCAAAACAGATTTCCGCGACTATTATTGGATATTTTGAAGGGATTACAAGATATCTTTCTCAGCTTTTGGCAATTGGCTGTGACGGCACATCTGTTAATACCGGATGGAAATCCGGTGTAATTCGGCGTTTGGAATTGAAACTTCGTAAACCTCTGCAGTGGGTAATATGTCTCCCGCATTTTAATGAACACTTACTCTGAGGCATCTGTTTGAAACGTTGGATGTGCCAACAAATGGTCCAAAATCACATTCTGGTAATTTTGGGAAGGCGCTCCTTACATGAGAAACTTTGCCAGTTACAACTTTCGAAATTATTGACTGCGAATTACCAACAACAGATAGACGTGACTTAAGCAAGGATCAAATGTACTTATTAGAAATATCTCAAGCGTTGCGATTGGGAAATTATTCTGATGAGCTGGCTAGACGCAGTCCTGGTACATTATCACATTCACGCTAGCTGACAACAGCCAACAGAGTTCTAAGATTATATGTTAGTTCTCCAGCTTTTTCTTTGAATTTGAAACAAATCGCTGAGTTTGTTATGAAAGTTTACACTCCAAACTGGTTTAATATAAAGTCTAAACACTCGCTTAAATATTGAGCTAAGCGTGTGTAGAATACTATTTCTAGATCCATGTATTTATCTCAAGACCTCAAGGACGTCGTTGATGGAGTAATTTGTAGAAATTCGTTCTTTGCTCATCCTGAGAATATCTTGCTATGTATGTTGAAGTACAAAAGAGTGTACATCAGAGAACTTGCTGCTCGACGTATAATTAAGTCTAGAGAGTCATCTTCCAATGTAAAGTCAGTACGTGTCTTTCTCCACCATAACTTAATTTTGAAGCAGCTGACTATACGGAAATAATTGACTGGTCTTCAATAACCATTACTTCTCCACCAATCCTCCGTAATATATCCACTGCCTTATTTAGATCCATTGTGCGTGATAAGAAAAATCCAGAATGGGACTTCGTTCACTTCCCATATGACACACAAGCAATGGAACGGTGTGCCAAGTTAGTGACAGAAGCATCCATTAAGGTCTATGGGTTTCAAAATAGAGACGGGTTCATTATATCCACATTCTTTTCCCGATGCCTGAATTCGACAATAGGGCTGATTTCAAGCTTCTTCCTGCTGATGAAGTGCAAGTAAACTTTTGGTATTGGCATGTAGTAACATTCTATGGTTACAATATCCTTAACAAATATTATATTAATATATTATGACTCAGTAATTATTTAATAATTTTCAGGTAATATAATCAATTACACAACATAATACAACAATAAACAGTGTTTATACCCATCTATTTTTCATGTTTGATTTATTTCTATAGCATATAAAAAAGTGCACTTTTTTTCAAAAATTGTAAAATTTCAATTGCGATGCGAGAACAGAAGATATTATTCTATCGAAAAAATATTTTACACCTTTCTTATTGAACCCAGTGGAAACCTCTTCCGTACTGTTAGAATAACAACATTGAAAATTAATTATATTTCCTAAACCGAGTAAAAATTGCAATTTTTACCCAAATTTCCAAATTCCAAGTGCGATGCGGGGGCAGAAGATATTATCCAATCAAAAAAATATTTTACACCGTGTTTATTGAACCCAGAGAGAACCCTTTCCGCACTATTAGAATAGAGATTTCGAAAAAAAGTGTTTTTCGGCCCACCCTAATACGCAGTCAACCTTCCTGCCCATGCGTAGAAGAATTGAATCCTATAAAGGCTAGGACATTATCTGTCGTCGCCCTTCTGGAACTTTTCTCTTCTAGCACTGCTCTTATATCACTGTTATGTTTTTGTTGTCAATATGTTAATTTAAATATAATTTACTTTACATTTTAATTTCATCTTGTTACGTTATTAAAGTTGTTATAGTTACTATGAGTTAACTTCTTTAGCGTTTATAATATATCCTCACTCCTGTACGAGCCAGTTAGAATATGCAGTCCTGTTTGCGGTGTTCTTTTTTTACAAGTTACCTTGAATAAATGGATGCAATAGATAGTGATGTTAACTATGTTAGTTTATTACCACCGCATAAAATTCCAAGGAGAAAACCTTTAAGCGTAACCTCCTAATAGTTTAACTATTCAGTTTTTATTTCATGAATACCCTTATTTATCATTTAAAATATGAATCACTTGAAAATTCACTTTCACTGTGAATTAGAAATCGCATAATTTTGACTTAATTTAATTCATATTTCTTTCAGTAAATAAAGATTCCATTATTTAACAAATTCTCTTAAACTGATTAATTTTCTTTATAAAACTTTAAGAACTAACAAGAATAGAAATTCTTGATGAACTCTAATAACTTTATGGTTTCCGAATGAGCGATGGATATTCGCAACATAAAAAAAATTCTTGAATATTTTTTTAAAAAAAGAGAGAAGTGAAGTAAGCCATTTCATTCATAATAAGTAAATAGAAAATAATTCCATTACGAGTTCCTTACCGACAGCTATCAATTTTAAAAACTTCGCGACGCAAATAAGTTAATTAATTTTCCTAAGCCAGTCATGCCAGAGATTAAGGTTTTCCTTAAATTCGTAAGAAAGTATCTGTGTATGCCATGCATATAAATAGACAACTTAAAAATGTACATTGCAAAAATGCCAAAAATCCGCTCTTACAATTAATTAAAACAGCAGCAACAAAAACAACTCATAAAAAATGACGATTACTTCAAAATTACTTTACTTCACTGCAAACATAATGAACGGTATAATATGTTTTTCTATCCATATTCAGAACATTTTTTTGTGGTTGAATGATGAAATAATTAGAAATTCAAACATCCAAAGTCCCCAATGACAGCAAATGACCAGCTGTCTTCTTAATTGTTTCCATAAACCTTCCGTTTCCGCCGGACTACTGATAAGGCTCCATTAACTCGAGTGACCTTCTGTCTAAAGGTTGTTTGAATTGTCGCACTCGCCTCCGTTGATATTTAATGAAGTTACTACAGGGTGGAGAAAGACAAACGCGCAATTTCAGAAAAAGTTAATGCAAAAAATTAACGTTAAGTGGATGAACTCGTGAATAGATTAAATAGATTACTTAGTTCTCTATACTTATTGCGACGTTCAGCTAAAACGCTGAAAAAGCAAATAGTTAGTGGGTTGTATAAATTATTTAGTTAATTTTAGTATCGCTAATATATCCAACATTTTTTACTGTATTTTAAAAGTCAGTCTTTCAAATATTTTTTTTAAATTTCTTGTAATAAGTGTCTTGTTTACCTTTTATAGCAAATAAAGCTCTTAAAGATTGTAAAAAAGTTGAGATTTTTTTTAAAAAGTAAATAAATTGATAAACTGTAGCAAAAATATCATAACTTTTTTAAAACATTACGACATAAGAACCTTTCATTTATTAAACGAACTTTTCGGTTTTTTTTCATACAAACACACGTAGAAACTCAAAGCACAACTGTTAACTTCGATGCATTAAAAATTAAGGTAACAGAGAAAAACAATTAAATATTTCGAGTATGGTTTACAAGAAATTTTATGTTTTGGGCTTAAACTTCAGATTTCTGTACTCTCTCATCCGAAATAATTTTACTGCATACCCGGCCCAAAGTGTCCGGCTGGTAAAATCTCAGGTTTCCAGTGGCATATCCAGGGGAGCTATGGGTCTACCCCCCCTCCGAGTTAAGCCAGATTTCTTGATTTTATTTAAAATCACTACAACTGTTTGTTCTTAATTTCCCTTTTAAAAAATCATTAAAAAAGTGACAACATTGCTTTCTGGCTTGACAGGCTCGAAAGTTTTCCTGCTTTTCTAGTTAATCCACTTGTACTTGTAGTGTTGACTCGATCGAAGACATTTTTTTGGCTAGCTATTTCATTGTATTTTTTTATTCAATTATCGCAAGTATTGTATTGTTCTTTTTGATTCAAATTGACATGCGAGCAAAGTCTGTAAAGTTAAAGTGTTTTGGTTTACATAATCCATGAAGTTTGACATTCTCCACGACGATACAAATTTTCTATGATCTCAGCCCGCTCATTCTCCAGACTCAGTTCCTGGATTCGCCACTGCAGGTTTCAGATGGGAGTATCGCGGGCTCCAGGCCACCGTAGTTCCGCCGAATATGTGAGTCTCATTCTCGATGAATCAGCCATTGTGAATTTCACGTAGGCAAGCTGTGAAAGTTTAGAGAAAAGCATGGCGGCTCAGATGCCGCCCTTGTCATCTGACCACGGTTTAAAATTACGCGGGACCGATTCCAAAAATATTATC
The DNA here is from genome assembly GCA_013235015.1 of Araneus ventricosus. Classification (NCBI taxonomy): domain Eukaryota; kingdom Metazoa; phylum Arthropoda; class Arachnida; order Araneae; family Araneidae; genus Araneus; species Araneus ventricosus. The sequence goes on from BGPR01005078.1 coordinate 32,889, forward strand.
AGCGTTGCTTTAAAACGAGACATTAAGACAACAAATTGCTTATTATACAGATTGTACATTCTAATCGTAGCCCAGCAGCTAATTTTAAAACCGTTAGAGATGGGCATATACTTACAGTTGGAAAAATGCTTTTTGATGAAGTAAAAAATAATTTTTTCAGTCAATAAATGAAAAGATGAAAAAATATATGAAATCTCAATTCTTATACAGTCCCGTGGGCCCTATTATTCATATTTAATAAAATATTCTTGACATGCTAATATTTTAAATTTAAAAGTTCCGCTCTTTTGCGACAAAAACTGACCGAATTATGAAGCTTCGAATTTTATTATTTTAGGCCATTTCAACGGCCGTCTCGAGAAATATCCGCCAATCAACGGTTGCTGCTTACTCGAGACGGCCGTTTATTAATATTCTCCTACTATCAATAACACATCAACATGACGATATTTTAGCCTTCAACAGTTAATGTGCATCACCCATTAGGACACTTGATCTTCCAATTCGGGAGTCGAACCTGCAAATTTCCAGTTACGAAGCCATGAACTTAGTGGATGAAATGCAGTAAAATACATACAAATATCAGAGTTTGCAAAATCAGTATTCTTAATCAATGCGCTTTAGAGTATACAGTCGGACCTCTATTTAACGAACCTCTATTTTGCGAATTTCTCTATTTTGCGAACTTTTCCTTAGAACCAAGAACATCTTGCGAATTTCTTCGAAAAATAACCTCCAAATAGCGAAGTGCATTCTCTATTTAACGAAATATTTCTTGTGATCCAATATTTTTTTTCTCCCTATTTCTCAAAATATTTCTGCACATTTCAAACTTATTCTTTCTTTTAACACATTTTATGGTGATCAATGACCTTGAACTGGTTTTACCAGTCGCCTAACTCATCGAGAGCACTAAAATTGACGTCATTCTTTGCATTTCATTCAGGAAGTGCAAGCTTTAGCACCTCCTCCCCCCAATGTCCATTTCACTAGAAAAACTTTCAATATCCCCCTTTCACCCTCAATGGAGCTGTACCGTGTCCTTGAACTAGTCTCCCGTTTTCTAAATTGTTGATCAGAGTCGTGCTGGTAATTTCGGTTCTTGTAGCTGGAAAATATCGAAGCGAAAGTGCTCGAGCATCAAAGAAAAAATTTAATTCTTTATGAGGTGGGTAAAGGCGTGAAGAAAAAGGATATTGTTTTAAAATTTGGTATTCCCCCAACCAGAATATAAAATCGTGATAAGATACAAAATTATGATTCATCGAATTCTTGTCCAAAACGTTTAAAAACATGTATCTATGAAGATGTGGATGAGGCAGTTTTGAAGTGGATACACACAATGCGAGATCAAAATGTTCCAATCTCTGGGCCTTTCATAATTGAGAAATCTCTTCAATTTGCGAAGGCATTGAGATACGACGAATTTCGAGGAAGCAATGGATGGCTTGCAAATTTTAAGAGAAGACACGGAATTATGTCAAAAGTAATATCTGGTGAAAGTAAAGACGTTGATGATAATGATAGTGAAAATTGGATAACGGAGACACTGAGTAAAATTTTAAAAGACTATAAGCCAGAAATCATCTTTAATGCGGATGAGACTGCTTTATTTTTTCAACGTTTGCCTCAAAAAACATGACTGGACATCAGAAATTGAAATCATTAGCTATCGGAAGAAACAAAAATCCAAGATGTTTCAAAGGCGCAAAATATTTGGAGGTTGATTATGACTTTAACAAAAAATCTTGGATGACGTCAGAAATTTGTGAAAAATAGGTTCAAAAGTTGTACAAACGTATGATTGCAGAGTGTCGCAAAATTGCTCTAGTTTCCGACAATTGTCCCGCTTATCCAAAGGAAATCAACCAAAAACTGAAAAATGTTACAGTTTTTTACATGCCACCAAACACTACATCAAAATTGCAGCCAATAGATCAAGGGGTGATAAAAAAAAATTCAAAATACACTATCGCAAGAGAATAGTGAATTTTGAAATTTATGACTCGCATGAAAAGTTATTACGGCGCTTGAGAACAATCAATCCATGCCAAAGATCAACTTACGGGTAAGAATATCAGAAATTTCCAAAGCATGGAACTATGATGTCACAAATCGCACTATCAGCAACAATTTTTGCCAAAGCTGGATTCTTTGTCAGCAATGAGAATTCGGCAAGTGCGGAGGACGAAGACGATATTCTCTTAGAGGAACTTAAAAAAATGTGGATACAGCTAAGGGAAACAGAAGAAATTAACGATGATGTGCTGATTGAGGATTTTCTTTCACTTGATTCTGAAGCTGAAACCTCGGAAACACTAACTGAATTGGATATTTGGGACAGTGAGAAAAATAAAAACAATACAGCAATGAATTGCAATGAAGACGAAGATGATGAAGATGGAAATGATCATGATGCAGAAAACAACAAACCTTCGTATGATGAAATGCTAAAATCATTTGCAACAATCCGACGCGGATTACAGTTTGAAGAAAATACGCCTGAAGGGGTTTTTGGTGCATTACAAAGATGCCAGACGTATTATGAGAGAAAACACTTTTTCAAACAAAAAACTCAGACAAAATTAACAGACATGTCAGTAATTAAATTTAAGGACGCATGTGGTGATGCATGCTTAAAATGTCTTGTTATAATAAATGCGATAATGTCATTAAAATTCATTAATTTTAATATAATTTTTTTTGAATTGAAAATACAGTGTATTCCCGAACAATGTTTTGTTTTATTCTTGTTTTCCTTGCAGATTTTTTTTTGATGGGTAAGATATATAAAACAAATAGATATTAATTTACAAAATAAAGGTGTGATTAATTACTTTTTTTAATAATATTTAGTGTTTATGTATTTAAAATATTTTTTGTGTAGTTTACAGTATTTTAAAAGGTGAATCTCTATTTAACGAATTTTCCATATAAAGAACATTTTTCGGGATTTAGCGACTTCGTTAAATAGAGGTCCGACTGTATTTTAAAATTAAAATATATAACAATTATATACACTAATAAGAATATATAAGACTATAATAAAATAAATAAGAATATAAAATATAAATTATCGAGACCCCAAAATGAAACTGGCTATGACCATACATGGTTTTTTTAACGATTCTTTGATGTCAGGTCTTCAAACTAGTTTTAAATAACAATTTTTTCAACACTAAATCTTTAGATTATTCTTTTATACTTGGATCTTTTCTGTTAGAGTTTTTTTTTAATTAAACTAATTTTTTTTCTACCTCTCAGCAGGCGTAATTATACTTTTTTCAAACTAAAATCCTATTATAGTCTGCAAAAAATAATATTTATAAAATGTTTTTCAGCAAATGTAATGTCTCAATTAATATGACGCAATTTTATATCGTCTCGGGTTTTTTGCCTGTTTCATTAAAAACGTTAAAACCGAAGAAGCCATATTTTTCAATAGTTTTTTTAATTATTTAAAAGAAGTCTGAAATAACCAAATTTTTATTTTTCAATACCTGTCAAGTTCCATTTTTTCTCGAAAAAGATATAATATTTTTTCTCTCAACAATGTCCTTTTCTTTTGTCTTTTTGATATTTCTTCAATATTTTCTTTTTTTCTTGCATACTTGAAAATACTCTTAAAACCATTTGCCTACTTATTGTTGAACATTATCTTTCCAAGCCATAATTTTTTTAAAAATTATATGATTTTAACCTTTTTTTTTTCCTGTTGTTTAATTATTTCCCCTGGATCGCTGTTGACGCATTTCCCCTTTTTTTCGCTTTAATGAATTCTGCAACAAACACAAGCTGCGGAAGTTTCTGGGCTTGAAGAGCCAGAGAATCGCAGGTTCGAGACCTGATCCCACTCTGCATGTGCCAAGGTTGCAGGGCAATCGTCCGTCGTGAATCTAACATCCTCACGTTGGTGTGGAATGCAACTTTAGAAAATGTAAGATTTCTCTAATGTCTCCCTAGTTGCCTCGTGGTTCAAAAATTATGAGATTTGTTGCAAAATAGTCCTACTTATGAGTGCCCTCTAAAATGACGTGGAGCGGCCGAATTTACGTGGAGTGGAGCGCTCGTGAATATCCAGCCTAAAGCTGTTCTACTCAATCTGGACCAATACCCGGTTTGTTCTCCACCTATTCAAGAAGATTCATATAGGTGGGTGATTCACGATGGCTCGAAAACGCACTAACGGCTGCTACAATCCCCCCCCCCCGGGAGCCAGGCGGCTCCCCCTCCCGCACAAGGGGGATTTCGCCTTTTTGAGAGAGCACACTCCCCTCCCCACCTTGATTTCTCCAGTCTGACTCCTACACACATTCTCCCTCTCCAACGCTCCTCCCACACACGGGTGATTTATCGCCCGACTCGAAGGATCATATTTCACTTTTATGGCTAAACGGGATGAATGGAAATCCAACAACATTGAAATTCCAAATTCTCCCTAAGTCTATTCCAATTATCATCGGGTTTTCACACTGATGAATGGGTTTGGCATCCTGTGTTCCAAAAAAGTGAATTGGACCACAGGTGAATGCCCAGCTTAAAGTTGGGCATTCACGAGTAGCCCAAAGACCAGTTTGTTTTCCACCGATTCAAGTCGATCGATTTAGGTGGATCATTCACGGAGGCTCCGAAATGTACTTATCGACCGCTTCGATCCCCCCCCCCTCCACTACCCCACTCGCCCGATTGACTCACACCCATACTCTCCCTCTACCACACGGGGATCTCCGCTTTTTGGAGAGAGCACCCTCGAAGAATCATATTTCATTTTTATAGTCAAACGTGCTGAATGGATAACCAACCTCCGCCAATTTTCATTAGGATTTCACACTGACGAGTGGATTTGACATCCTGTCCCGATTAAAGCAGGCCATTCACATATCTTCCAAAATGGAATTTTTGGAACACGGGAAGGAAAAAGCAATCGTCAAGGTCGAAAACCTATGAAATTTGGAACAAATGATTTTGAGTGGTGGAATTCCAACCAATCCAAAAACTTCATGCGCCGATTCCAATTTGAGACCCCGATGCTAGGCTAGCGGCACATCAAAGGGTCTGCCTAGATTGAGACCTCGTGACGAGGCTAGAAATCTGCCAGGGGGAGGAATAGGGGATAGAAGAGCTATGGTAGCGCACTTTGGAGACTACGTGAACGACGAGCGTATTTTTCGATTAAAATGGGGGGAAACGGGCTTAGGACAAATGGCATAACGCCTTCAAGTGAATGCCAAGCTTAAGAAGAACAAAACTGGCCATACATACTGGTTTTAGTAAATGAGAAAGAGAAGGGAGAAAGTCGGAGGGAAAGTAGAAGAGGGAACCAGCGGGAGAGATCATTCCCGCTGGTTCCTTCTGAAAAATGCGCAAAAGATGTGATTCACATGATCATGAATAGACCCAATAATAGCTTTAAAAAGGAAAAATAATCTAGAAGAAATAAATTTCATTTTCATTTTAGTTGCCATGGGTGGTACTTTATTTTAATTCTACTTATTTTCAGTCAGTTAATAAACTATTAGCATTTTAAGTCAACTGAAAAATAACTACATATTCAAAAACAGAAAAAAATATTGAGAAAAATAGAAGAGTAAAGCTTAACAAGGAAACGCACATTCAGAAATTTGCTTACAGATCAGAAGGAACATGAAATCTGTGCAGAGGAACAACTAATTCAAAGCATAAAATGGAAATCTGGTGACAGGATACGACGTCAGACATAAAGTGTTGGAAATTCACTTCGATCAGAAATGCTACAACCCAATGTTCTTCCTTTTCAAATATGTGGTAACCGTAAAACGGACTTGAATTGATGCGTCGTACTCTTTCCAGAAGCGAACGTGAAAATTTGGAACTAAATAAAACAATTGGGAAATTTCGTGAAGAAGCGACTGAATGAGAAAAACAGAAGTATTAAAAATAAAATGAGTTTTAAAAAGTTGTTAGACGACTGAAGGACAATTTACACCCAAAATTATTTCGTAATATTCCTGGCTACGAAAGTATTAAGAACCTATTTATGAAGTAAAAATTACATATGCACTTTTTGTGATGTTCTTATATTAATTTTAAAGAAGAAAAGGAAGTAGTTATTTAATACGGAACCCTATTTTATGGGTTTTAGCTTCACTACTAGTCCAATAAACGAAGGCCAAAAATCGACGAATAGAAAAAAAATGGTGTACTTTTGAAATTTCGTACAGTTGTTGGAGGGTGCGCGGGGGTACAGGGGGTTAAAGGGGACATTTTCGATTTTTCTTAAATATCTCGAAAACTGTGGGTTCTATCGAAAAATACTCAATTACAGAATTAAACTACATGAAATTTCCTACAAAAATTGCCCTGCGTTTTTATTATAGAATTAATAGTTTAGAAGATACAGGGGGATTTAAAAGTTAATATTTCTAAAATTCCTTATTGTAATGGTAAAATCGATTAAAAGTGCTGAATCAACAACCCTCATGAAAACCTGATGCTTATATAATAATTATACAAGGGTAATATTTTATGTGTTGGAGAGGGAGTGACAACCCATTTGCTGTACAGTTATGCTCCTTTCCTCCCCTCACATCCGTTCCCCTTCACAAGATTCCTTCTACTCGTAGTCCGGTCAACTAATTGTAAATTTAAACAATGGTGCAGTTTAGAAATTCGACACAGGTGTTGGGGAGAGGGCCCTAAACGACATACTAAAAGTCCCCGCTGGTGGACGGTACGCAGGGAGTAAGGGAGTATTTCGCGGTTTTTCTTAAATATTACGAAACTATGGATCATAGCGAAAAAAACTTAAGTATAAAATTAATCTACATTAAACTTCCTACAAAAATAGTCCTGCACATTGTTCATAGGATGAATAGTTTAAAATATTATAGCAGTTTGAAAATATATCTATACACATACCTACATAAAAATATGCATAACCCATTTTTACACTTGCTCGTAATTAAATTTCACCGTGTTTTTCTAGTACTTGATCAACTAGAGGTGCACTATTGGTACAGGTACCATTAAAGGTGCCAAAACAGAAACACATTTGCTAAACGTTTGTTGTTCCGCCGCTCCTCTGGTTGGAGGAATTGAGGAAAGATCAGCTTTTATATTGGTTGATGGTTTGAGAAATGCTGCATATCTACGTTTATTCAAATTATGTTTATCAGAAAGGGCTATGAACATCTTCTCACCTGCTTGTGTGATAGTATCTGGTGTTGATTAGGGATTATAAAAGATGTCAGCAATGTTTTTCAGCTGACTCAATTGATTTTTGAACTATGTAACTATAGTGCTTTGCTTTTTCTATAAATAGCTGAAATGTCGCAGCCACTGAATGCATGGAGAAGGAGGATGGTTTGGGCAAAAGAAAGTTCTTTCTGCAGCTTTCTTGTAAAAAAATAATTTAGCTTCAACTTTTCCCTTGCCAGGCTTCATAAAATAAATGTTACTTTCTGGTGGTGCCAAAGCAATCAGTAACACGACTAGGTCTACGTCTTTCCCTTGGGATGAGAAGTTGCTTTCTCTAACCCAGATCTCATAATATAAGTACCAGCATCCCCTGCAGCGACATTCGTTTCAGTTCCTTTAGCATCCATTTTCTGTGTTAGTAATTGAACATACCTGGTCTTATTTCTTCAATGGCAAGGAAATGTTTCTGTTGAACTGTGACAGACTGGTTGCGAGCTTTTAAGTTAAACTCAGCATAGATATAAAGATTTAGATTATACTGTCTAAATACACTCATTTGGAGCGTTAACAGAAACAAAAGACTGAGTAAAGGGATCTAGTGGAGGGGAATGGACGTGAGGAGAGGAAGGGAACACGTGACTGTTCATCAAATAGGTTTGCCGCCCCCATACCGCCACTACTCTCGACACATACAATACTACCCTCGAATAATTATTGTATAGGCATGAGGTCTTTCTGAGGGTTGTTGCTTCAGTACTTTTAATTGATTTTACCATTACAAAAATGAATTTTTTGAAATTTTCACTTTTAACCCACCCACCCCCCGTATCTTCTAAAATTTCATTCTACAAAACATTTAGGGCTAGTTTTGTAGGAAATTTAATGTAGTTTAACTTTATACTTAAGTTTTTTTTCGCTAGCATCCATAGTTTTCGATATATAAAAGAAAAGCTGAGAAATCCCGCCCCTTTCACCCCCGTACCCCATGCGCACCCTCCACCAGTGGGGACTTTTAGTATGTCGTTTAGGGCATTCTTCCCAACAACTGTGCCGAACTTCAAAACTACACCATTTTTAAAATTTGCTCTTTCGGATATACAGAAGTGTTCCAACCTATTTGCATATACGGAAGGATTTATAGTGGCGGATTTGCATACATTCCATTTATCCACAATCATTTCGTTTGGAGACTTTTGGTCGAATGCCTGTTTCGATGAACACTGATTTCAGTGATGTATTGCCAACGAAAGACTAGATTTCTCCTGAAATAAAAAACTGATATGGTTTATGGTGGGCTCATTCGAAAGCTGATAGAATGGATAAGTGTTTGGTAAATTTCTCAGTTGGACGGTGTTTGCGGTATTCGATATTAAAGATTTTGGAGACAATTCCATTTTGCATTTCGCCAACGTTTCGGCGATTGTGACTGGGCTTTAAATCCAGGTATTTTGATGAAATTGGTGTCATCTTAAAGGATTTTAACTGCTCTTTTAGAATATGTACTTTGTTTGAATGTAGATCTGCCTAAAACGATTTAAATTTGGATTTTTTTCACGAATTTTGGCAAAATCATTTAATTCGCCATAACTTGCAAACGGTTAGAGATGGGACAGGGTTGCTATAGTGTTTTATTATCCCCATGGGCTCTTCTATCACCCTCTTTCATTTGGCAGAATATGTCAAACTCACCCTATATGTAAGAAAGTGAATCACCTCCAATCACTATTTTATGGAATTTAGCTACACTGTTGCAAAGTGTACTTGAGTTAGTAGTAATTAATTAACTTCAAGACCTTGCACAAAAGACTAGCTACTTATAATGAAATAATTAATTTTTGGAAAAATGCATTACAATCTTTTCTTTTTCTGTTTTCTGAAATATAGCTGTTTTGCGATAACGGCTACATTTCGAAAAGCACATTTTGGAGTCAATTTTCCTTTGCATAACTGTATACAATTACAAGTAGTCAAAGATAACTTAAATTATATCATCGACATGGAAAAAGTCAACTAAACATAATCATATATGTATTAACAAGGAAAAACATTGATTAATCAGATAAGAATAGACTGATCCCAAAATATCTTCCACAGGAAAAAATATAAAAACCTACTCTCGCATTTGTCTTTTTTGCAAATTGCAATCATCATGCAAATTGTAACTCGAAAGATATTTTTAAACAAAAAGCTTATTCACAACGAAAGCGATTTATTGAAATTTATTTCATGAACATAATTCGAACATTGCTTAGCTAAACATCAAAAGGAATACTCCATTCTCAATTCTTAAGCAAATTAGATGGATAAAATTATATTAATTTGAGTTAAATCATGTGCTATATGATGACAATCTTCATAATTGATCCTCATTTATCATTTACGATAAGAATTAAACTAACAACTTGTATTCAACGTTGTCGAAATGCAGTCATAATGCATAACCTTTGACAAATGATAAGAATAACATTTGGGGGAAAATATATGAAAAAACACCAAAAAGTAGTAGAAAATAAAGAATACTACTAAAAAGAATCTATACATACTAACTACCATAAAAATATACTTAAAGAATAATACCAATTAATATATATACCATAAAAGAAGTTTTATTTAAATGTCAAAAAAGAATATACACTGCAGAGAATAATACCAAAAAGAAGATCAACTATCTGTATATAGGTCCTCTTAAACTTTCTCGTATACTTCTCAACAAAGATGTCATTTCTCCCCCCCCCCCCCCCGTCGCGCGCATAAAAATAATCTATAATCATTCTGTCTTCCCAGAATGCCACGAGTTTCCCTGAGCGCGCGCCAAAGACGAAAGGAGTCTAATAGTAGTAGCGGGAGAAGCCGCCTTATAAGTAAGCGGTTCTCGCTTCGGTGGGTATAGTAAGGGTACGCACACACGATGCGGTTTCTGCGAATGCTGCAGCTGTGAAACGACTTATGATCCCGCGTTCTTTAATGGCGCTGTTCTCACTGGCGGCGCGACAAAGTTGTGAAACCGGTTCTCAGTACCATCCTTTCCCAATGGAACCGCTTCAGTGTTTCGGCCAATGTTGCACCTGCTTTCATAGTAACGAGTAACAGGTTCATATGCGTTTTTTTAAAAGAAAGCGTTTTCGCCTTATGCGGGTGACAGCTCCAAACACCGAACCTGTTATTTGAAGTTAAATAAAAACGTATAAGTTTTTAGATGATTTAAAACTTTTTGGGGTTTTTTCGATTAATTAAATTCTGTTGGGCTGATATTAGTAATTTCTACAACTAATTAAAACAAATGTGTGTGTATTTGTAAAGGATGAGAATGTAAAATCAAATTAATTTTTTTTTAATTTTTCGAGATAACTTCCGAAAATATTATTACATTGTAATTTTAATGTAATATTTTATTTAGAAGGATAATTATAATACATTTTATTTTATAATAAATGCTTAATTAAACTGTTTTATTATATAGGCATATTCATATTTTATTTTCTTATAAATATCTTTCATAGGCGTGTCGTGAAGAAATGCTTTTGCTAAAATTTGTATCTGCGAGAATACGAATCGACGTTCTTTTTCAAGGAAATCAAGTCCTATAGTCAGCACTTACTTTATTTTGAGAATTTCACTGATACATTAATTAAACTGGTCGCTGATTCATTAAATGCATCAAATTTTTTTCTACATACAAGAAATTTTCTTTAATTCATTTTTATTGAAAGGAAGTTATGAAGGAAGTTGCAAAAATTTTAATTTGCTTTTTTCCTAATTTAACGTACATTTCATAAAAAGTTAATTATACCGCTCTGAAGAGAAATAAATAAGCTACAAAAAAATTCAACTATGTTTTTCGTTAAAATTATTTCTCCATCACAGTGCAATGAAAAATTTCCAGGTGGCCCAAATTCGGCGACTCCACCCTAATCTTTTCAATCATGTGAATTTCAATGTTGTGCAATTTTTTCCTTAATTTTAACAAATTTCAGAATATATTTTTATGTATACTTCGAAAAAAAACAGATAATTTTTTAAACTAACAGTTCGAAAATTATTATTGTTTTAGGTCAGTTGAAGAATATTTAGGATATAAATTTTAAGTGTAACATATAACTTTTTCAGTTCTTCATATTCAAATTTTATTGTTTTTAAAAATTACTTGAAAAATGTGACCTGAGAATTATAAATAAAAATATATTGAAAAATAATTTTTGTCATCCTTAGCCTTTGTAAAATATGAAAATGCTTAATTCTTAAAGCGATAATTTTACTACAAAATAACACATGCAATGATCGTCATGAATTAATTGTTATATTGTTTAAAAATAATTCAAAATGGAATTTTTAGCAAAACAAAATTATTTTAAATTCAATTACATATCTACTATTTATTAGGATAATCAGAATATTCATAGGATATTCTATAATTGATGAGAATATCATATGAAACACGAGAAAACAAATTATATACTAATGCGTGTTATCCTGAAATCAATTGAGAATTTTATGAAACAGTTCCATATATTATAAGTTGTGAAATTTTTATTCATTATATGCAATGAATTCTTCCTTCGTTGGGAGCTCTTCAAATAAATCACCATTTTCTAAGCCACGTATCTCACTCACCGGTAGAATGATAACGCCGAATACGGCCGCGAAAGTCGAATATGCAGCGCCACCTGGCACTGAAGATTAGCTAAACGCCACGTGTGAACACCATCGACACGTTTTCGGCTCTCAGCCGAGTTCCGTATTCGCCGTAACCGCTCCGTGTGTGCATACCCTTATGGTGGTGTGGCTCTTAGAGCCTATCTCCGATGACGTGTCGTGTCCCGGTAAAACGGTGGGTCGTTGCATGAACCGCTCGTAATGGGGGCTATTATGCGGGGGCCACAGTGCCCGATGATGTCATGGCGGCCGGTTATACATAAAAACCCGAGTGGCTCGTGCTGGAACGGGGTAGCGGGAGTTAAAATTCGCCAAACGGATGGCAATGGAGCGGGATGTGGCTCGCATTCGGCACCATAAGTATGATTCAGAAACCGGCTGTGCATTTTGGAGGCCTTTTTTTAAACCGACGACGAAACAAAAATTGGGCACAGATCTACAATTAGGATTAGAAGACCTAATGCCAATTTTTGTTAATCTAAGTCATTGCGTTTTGGAGTTATCGTGTTCAGAAGCACGCGATTACGCAGACCGACAGACAGTCAACGCGTTGACGGTTTTGGTCCAAAATTTGATAAAGTTTTAATACTGTTATACAGTTTTATATCACATTCCTGATGATAAAACTGTGTACCAAATCTTATCTATCTAGCTATTTAAGTTCTTGAGTTACCGTGGTCATATGAACACGGACAGGCAGCAAGACAGAGTTCCCGTACACGGATTTCGTCCACAATTATACCAAATTTCATCCTCCTAGGCTCAAACCGTTTTTGAGTTAACGTGTTCACAGACAGGCAGACATAATTCCAAACTTGCGTTTTTCGGACTAAGGGAGGTCTAAAAAGTGGAGAATCATCAAAATCTCGAGTTCGAATTTTTTGCCGATTACGATACTTTCTCTTCGTATACAAGAAAGTAAAAAATTAGCGAAAATCTTACTCGCTTTTACTGAACACCTTATACCGGGCTTAATTTAAATCCTACACGTATGAGTTGGGTATCATTCTTTTCAGGCCTTGTCCAGCTTTAATGTGATGTTATTATAATTTAAAAATTTTGTTGCGCTTTAAAGTTATAAACTAAGAATAACACAAAATGACGCATACTTTTAATTACTGCGTTATTCGCACACGTGTTGACTTGAAACTCTGCCGAATATATTAAATACATTTATTTGTGTTCACACGATCATGATCAAAAATTAATTTAATAAATCAAAAGATAACATTTTGAATTTTAAAAAGGATAAAAATCATTCTGATAATAGTTTCCGATATTATCAATGGAAAATTCAAAATCACAAAATGAAAAAAAATCAGCGTAACTCCGAGTAAATCCGTGAAATTTAATGTAATACTGTTAGAATGAAAATATTTTATTGCAGTTCAAAATACGGCCGATATCGTAGATTTTAATTTCATTCTATTACATAAACTTCTGAGTTGGACAATTCCCCAGTTGTTGAGGAACTATAGGCGCACGGGAGGGTGAAGCCTTCCAAGTATACCACAAAATAGTAGACAGAGGTAATCGAAAATACACCTCCATTCTGCCGAAGAGACCGGATGAATTAAATAAACGATCTCTGCAGATCATCATACGGTACTGTGATATGCGCAAACATTAAGGCGCGGCCCACGCACAGATTCCCCGAAGCAGGTACATCCCGTCATCTGCGATGGGTCCGTTAACCAGGCAACACCGCCATTATTGTATCCCAAGGGGAAGCGAGAACCTGTATACTGAGTCGGGGAAAGTAGATAGTAGTATTCAGTTAAGGATGAAAAAATAAACATGATTGTTAAGAAAGTAAAAATACCCTCAGTTGACAAAAACAGCATGAAAAACTCTTTAAATGCAAAACGCCAACCTAAACTGATCAGTGCTTATCACCTAAATTTGAAAAATATTGAAACAACTATACTAGTCAACATTTTTTTCAAACTCATTCTCTCTAGTTATCAACAGAATTTCAGGCTTTTCGTTTCGGCTCATCTTGGAATCACGAAACAATTCTGAAAATAAACTTAAAAAACAAATCACAATTTTGTCTAACAGAGTCGTCAAATCACGTCCCAACATCTATTTCGGCTCATCCGAGTTCGATTTCAAATTTACCGAAAGAACAATTTCTGCAGTTTCAGTCACATATTTCAGATATATTATATTTTCAGTAACACCACGATAAGGTATTTTCCAATCTTTGTTGGAGATTGGTTTGTCTTGTGTACCTATTTCAGGATTTGGGTCATGTCACGAAACTTAAAATGTCGATATTCCGGTTTCGTTCTTATAAGAACGTCAAATCCCTCGTCGTGTGTTTACAGTAAAAATATCCTAGATTAGACATCTAAAACTCAAATGATTTTATGAACCACATAGGGAAGGTCGACGTTCATTGAGGCTTGAAGAAAAATATAAGTTCATAAAAAAAAAACGAATTTTTACAGAAATACAAGATTTTTCCGAAAACTAAAACACAAAAAGACACGAGTTCAAAGAAAAAATATATTAATAATCATCATTTACCTTCGATCCATAAATGGTAGTCATTTACCATTGTAAAAACTCGTGTAGTCAACCCTCTTTAGTGCATCTCTCGTTATAACGTCATTTTTTGCCTTAGTCCTGATTCATTTTTATTCATTTCAGTTTTTAAAATTTTTATAACGTCATATTCGATAGAGCGTCGTTGAATACTACAGGAGAAAAATAATTTTTAAATATGAACTAAATTCAGTGAATTTAAATTTAAACATCACAACAGTCGAAACCAAAAGTTTCTTTTTTCATTTTTTTTACTTGAGCATTTCCTTCCAAATTTCCTCAAAATGAAAGAAAATCCAATATGAGCTATTACAATAAAAAATAATCGTTTTATTTCCGTCTATTGTAAGAAAATTATTTAAAATATCACAATATCTTCAATAATGTGAATTTCGTTTTAATATATGTTCTATGTTAAAAATTTAAGAAAGAAAAATTCTCGATAGAAGGTTACTAAAGAATGGCTATTGCATTAAAAGTTATGTAATTATCATTACGTTTGCTCAATTATCTCAAAAAATTGAATTTTTAAAATTTTGAATATTCTAAATCCTACTACTATAATCTGAAATTATAAACATAATAACGTATTAAAATTATTATAGCCCTCGGCTACGGATTCGGAGGGTTCCAGGTTCGAAACCTGATTCCACTGAAGATTCGCCGTGTATGTGGGCCTGTTGCACGCTAAATTTGAATTCGCGGACCAAATGTCCTCTCGTCGGTATGTTGCGAAAATTTGGAGAGGAGGGTGACGGCTCGTGTGCAGTCCTTGTCATCTGACCGTGGTTTAAAACTACGAGGTCCGTCCCAAAGTAGCCCTCGTGTTGCTTCAAAACGGGACGTTAATATAGCTAAACTAAACTAAATTGGGGGGGGGGGGTTCTAAATTTCAGGTTGCGTCAAAATGTCGCGCTCGAATTTTTTGACGATTGCCATATTTTTACAATGCAGCTCCGAACCATTTTAAAATGAACTCCAAAAACAAGTCGTAGCGACTTTCGCACAAAAGCAAAACACAGTTTCATTTTCAAGAACATGCGATAAATTCCGCAACAAATAAATGAATAAGTCGTTTTTATCATTTCATTGGTTCCACCGGTTCCAAACGGTCCTCAAGATGAAAATCACTCTACTTCTTCCTTTTTACAATGATGTTCTTTGATGGGGCATCGGAATTCCACTCACCAAAGAGAGAACCTCCATTTCCGATTCAGATTTCACATCGCTATCGTTTGAAGAGTAATTGATCAAACCGTCCCATTATCTTCCTCCAGATAAAAGCATTTCTGTGTTCATCGGGTGGAGACCCCTTTTAAGGCCCCTCGTGTTTTAGAGGTCATCACTTCCTCCCGAAGCAGGAAATCTCATTAAGAAGTAAAGAGGAAGCGCGCACGGAGAGGAACATTCTGTTTGATTTGCCCCAAAAGCAGCAAGATGCTGCTCTGCTTCATTTTACAGGAAAAGGTAGATTTCTAGAACGATGATTCGGCACATTCTTTAACTGGTTGCATTCTCCGAAATAGTCATCTAATTTGTTCTTACAGTAGCTATTCTCCACCTTAGGGCAGAGGTTCCCAACCTGTGATATATGCGTATCCCTGGGGGATACGTATACACAAATGCGTATCCCTGGGGGATACGTATACACAAATGCGTATCCCTGGGGAATGCGCATACACAACCATGATCGACCTGATAAAGAGCAGAGCTCGATTCAAAATTTCCGCCCGAAACTGTTTTAAAGTAATGATAATAATTATTAAAAAACGGTTTTGAACAAAATGATATTTTAATGGTAAACATTTTGCTGTTTAATCATTGGTACAGTTCTAATAATTTATAAATAAAAGGGCAAATTCATTCTCACATTAAACATGCATTAAATGTGACGCTCAAATTTAATTTTAGAATCCATTGCGCTTCTGGCATTTATTGTTTGTGGCACTACGTCAAAGCATTGCATAAGACAACGTGCAGTTAGATGCTATATGGCATGCGCAGTTAACTTTACCACGAGACTTTAATGTCACTTGAATTTATTTCATTCTTGTTTAAATCACACTAAGATCACAAATAAGACACGTAACAACAAGGGAATCGCTTAACATACTTATAGACTACAAACTCTTGTTAACTCAACATAAAATAATTCATTCAAAATGATAATTAAATAATTCAAAATTTTTATTATAAATTCATATTTAAATTCTGGAATATTATACAGCAGATTCATTAATGATATCCCCATAATTCAGCTTCTTGATCAGTGGATTCGTATGACAGTCGCGCGACAAACGTAACGGCTCATATCACTCATATCATTTAACGTCTAATTCCGCATTTTCAGAAGCTGTTTTGTGATCAGAGCCGGCCCCGAGGAGATCTCATACGCTGAGAGTACACAAGGTCACGCGTCGCCAGGAATGGCGCTAGAGTTTGGCCGATGGGGGGGCCCGATTTTCCCGACAGGGGGGACAAGTGTAATAAAATTGGTCTCAAATTTTCGCCAGATTATTATTTATCAACTACAGTTGAATACCCCGTACAAAAATTTTCCCCGAAGGATACAAAATTTTACCCCGACAGGGGGGCACAGCATACCCGACGGGGGGGCCTGGCGCCACCCCTGCGCGTCGGTGACTGATTTTGCAAAATGAAAATTGATTGCATTGATTTATTTAATGAAATCAAAATCTGTCTTCCATTTTTGCCTTCCAGGATCATAATATTACAATGTTTAATTAAAAATAATTTATTTGAATTGCATCCAATTTTGTGCAGTTCTGAAAATTATATAGACCTTACCAATTACCAGGGATGGCGCCAGAGGGGGGATCGGGGGGCCAGGGCACCCCATCGGGGAAAATTTTTGTAAGGGTATTCAACTAGTTGATAAATAAAGATCCGGCGAAAATTTGAGACCAATTTCATTACACCGTGCACCTGTACAGCAGGTTGTGCCCCCCTGTCGGGGAGACCGTGCCCCCCCCATCGGGTAATATCGAACACCACTCCTGCCAATTACGCCGTATCTGCAGAAAAATTCTCTCTCTCAAAATTGAAAACAATAAAAGAAATTACTTGAGATATAGCATTAATCAAGAAAGATTTACCTTCTCATTACATTTTTTTCTATCGAATCCGAATTAGCCAAAAAAAAATAGTTTACGATAATATCAACGAATTTGAAATAAAACATGTAAGAAAATGGAAAAAAACATATTGTAACCTTATACTAGTAAGTTGCATACCAAATTGTATTTTATGAAGCAATTATGGAGCAATTATTTTTTTATTTCATTTATTAACGATTTTCTGTGCGATTGAAATGTTAACTTAATAAATATAATTTAATTATTCATCACATGTTCTTACTAAGCCAATTTATGCAATGTAATAAAAGCAAAATAAAATAAATTATTATTCTGCTGCACGAAATTTGTTTCAAGGCCACGCAAGGCCCTGTTTGTAATGCCGTATCCTTTTTCCTTCTGAAAAATCCGCAATGGATTTCAAAAGTGAATTGGTGCGGTACATTTGACTTGCATCACAAGAACATGAATTGACCTATTCTGATTCAATTAATAAAATTGCCGAAGAGGAGGCTTACATTACCTCTTAAAGTCTTCAAAATTATTATTATTTTCAATTCGAAAAAAAATTTCTTTGCAAGTGGAAAGATCATTGGTAGCGTCAAAGTAATTTTAAACAATAATAAGCACGTAAATATAGTATTAAATAAAAATAATTTAGTATAACAGATCATTTTTAATTTTTTAAAGTTAACAAATATTAGATAATTTTTTAATTTTTTAAAAATTATTTAATATGTGCTAGATAATTTTTAAATAAATATTGTAGAATTTTTCAAACTATGACCTTCAATCATGTTTTGTTCACGTACACTAATGATTTCTACACTTTTGATTTCTTTAAACTAATGAACGTCGTTAAATTTTCCTCAAATAAATCCTTAACCATAATAATAACTTTCCTTTTCTTTAAACAAATAATTGCTGTCTCGCACATGTATATTTAAGTCGTTGCGAAAGTTAAGAAGGTCGTCGTCAGTCAATTTGTGAATACTGCCAGGTCATTATCATTTTTTAAAAAAAGAACCCATAATGTGCCATGTTTATGATAAATTTTGAATCTGTTCCAGAGTATTGCAGTTATTTCAGAGAAAATTATTATTTAAAGGCAGAGCAAAAACGGGGGATATGATTTTGTCAACCTTACTTATAATCACAAAAAAATTGGGGAATAACATTACAGGATATTTCAATGGCGCATAAAAAAAGAAATTTTTGAATTCAATTTTTATTTTAAACACCATCATTCTGTAAAATACAGAAACTGACTTTGCATTATTCCTAATTAATTTCATCATAAGAATTGATCAGCTGATAGAATCTTATATAGATATCATCATTTGATTCTCACAAATATTATGAAGTGCATTTCAAAATTTGACCTTAAGAACTTAATTGTTTAATGAAATCAGAAAATTCTTGAAAATTCAGTCCCAAATATAAATTATTACAATATAACATACGAAAAAAAACTTGGAGATTACTACCAAGTTTTTCTCAAATGTTTTGTTATTTAATATAACAAAATGTTTTCTAAGGAACGAACACATTTTATTGTTATTAATTTCATCTCGGCAAATTTAAAAACAATCAGATTACTTACCACTAAATCATCTTTCCCAGGAACCATTATCCATAATTAATTCCGAAAAAGAATCCGGCGAAAAAGTAAAACCGTAACTTAATAATTCCACTTGTGACATTCGATGCATTAATTCTCGCGCCAATAAACATCATTCTTTACAAGAACTTTTCCTGACAATTCCTTTCAAAATAACTCACAACCCTATTCCTTACGCAAGCATCTCATTCGACACAGACATTAATATCTCTCACTATTAAATTAAGCACACGCATTGCATTTATTGACTCATCATTTGATATCGCAATATTAAAAAAGAACTCCTACTCAAACTTGATTATTTATGGTGTGTCTCGTTCCATCCTTTTCTTTTCGCTACTGATTTAATTGTGCTATGATACGCTTGAAATTGCGGACACTAGATGGCACCACGGCAGTATTTAGGTTCATTCTTTTAATTTAGCCTTGGGCTAGTGCTTGATCGTACTAAGGGAGGTGATAAAGAAGCAAAATAGGCGTAATAAGTACACAAAAACCGGCCTTGGCACTGCATTGATGTTGGCGGTAATACCACAAGTAGGAAGGGGGTTGCACGAGAGGATGTGTTAAAATGTTATTTGTTGGTTTTTATGTTCCACGAAATCTAATGGGGTAGATAAGGAGAAGTTATACTTTAACTGAACCAGCCTTGAATGTTTTAAATATGAGTAACACGTCTTTTTTGAAATGTCTTTTTTTTATCATTGTTACTTAGGTCACTTATTGTACTCTGAATTTTTTTTTTCTGTTTTTATTGTTCGTGGTCGGTTCTTTGCCCTATGATCAGTCTTTCATTAAATTAGCTCTCAACATTAAAGACCTAACTTTCTCTTCCTGCAGTGGCGTTGAGAAGATTATGGATTATCAGATTTTTATAGACGATTAGAGTTATAGATTATCAGTGGCGTAATAAGCATAAATGAAACTAGGAGCATAGCATATATGTTCGCCTTCTATCCTTATATATCTTTAAAATTGGAAATAAATGTACTGCCATTTTGCCTTCCAGGTCCCGGAGCCGGCTCCAGATGGTTGCGAAGAGTGCGAGCGAACTAGGCCCCGCGTTTCTGAAAGCCCCACCCCGCTGACTGATTTTGCAAATTGAAGATTGATTGCATTGATTTATTTAACGTAATCAAAAGTTATAATCGAGTTTTGTCTTCCAGGCAGCAATATTACAAATATTACAGTATTTATTGAAAAATAATTTATTTGAATTATATCCAAAATTTTTTATTGTTCTGAAAATTATATTGACCTTACCAGTACCGTCGCAACTGCAGAAAGATCTATCTCATGATTGAAAATAATAAAAATGATTACTTGAGATAAAGCATTAGTCAATAACAATTTACCTCTGCTCTTAGCGATTTTATATATCAAATCGGAATTAACCAAAAAAAACTAAATTATGATGATATTATCAACGAATTGGCTGTAAAATATGTAAGAATAATGAAACAAAAATTCACATATTGTAAATTTATTCTAATAAGTCGCATACCAAATTGTATTTATGAAGCAATTATTTTTATTATTTGATTTATAAACGATTTTTTGTGTGATTGAAATATTGACTTAATAAAAATAATTTTAATTACTTATCATTTTCATGCACTTATTTAAACCTTACTATACAAATGGTGCAATATATTAAATAGCAAAGTGCAATAAATTATTTTATTCTATAAGGCAACGCATACATGATCAGTGAAGTGAACACTGAATCGATTCGGGCGAACTAGACAAGGGGTAAAACTAAGCCGCCAGTTTTAACCCGGTAGGCTATTTTTAGGAACGTTGTCATTGTAACCGTGAATCACTCCAGATCAAGGTTACTACCCTCAACTTGTTTGCCTGCGGCTCCAGTATACTGTGTGAATCGCCGCTAGCTCTTTCCGTACTCTTTCACAGAGCACCCAAAGTCAGTACTCTACTGCATTTGGTATATCAAGAGTATTATATCGAGTTTCCCGGATAATCCGAATTTTCCTGAATCCGAACAGAGATCAGCCCTAATTAGTTCGGATTCCCGAGGTTTCACTGTACTAGAATGATTATAATTTTTTTAAGTGAATCTGTACATTATATTTTGCTGCTAAAGTGAGAAACTTGTGGCAATTTGAACCAAGATTCTATAGAACAACGATCTATGTAAGCAATCCCCTGGAATACGTCCTAAAGAGATTTTAATGTAGCTCGTTTATTTCATTTTTCTTTTCAAATGAAAAATAATATTGAGCTCTTGGTACCAATTATCCAGGCTACGCCACTTCACATGCGTTTTAACCCACCAGATTTCCAGTTATTTTTAATGAATTTTGACTTTATTCCAATTAATTTCGGAATTTTAAATAAATAATATAAAAATATTTTTTGTGTTATTCTTGATCTATTATTCATGTATTTTAAGGGAAATTTTCAACTTTACATGTATAGAATACATCCTTTTTTATTTTGTTTTAGAAATACGAATCTTTAATTTAATTTTTTTTTTCATGTCTTTGCACTATTTGGCATTTCTTCTCCCTCTTAAAAAGAATGCTCCTTTGATTAAGAATCACTACTCAATATCATACACTGATCAATCCTTATATACTAAAGAAGTTTTTATAATTAATAATTTTAAGACATTTGAACACTTTATCAAAAAAGCTGTCTTTAACATGCGAGGCGTATATCTTCCAATAAATGCTATGAAAAGAAAAATGTCTACAGAAGCTGATTTTTTTCTTAAGTGACATTAATTTATCCTTTATCATAATTTTAACTTAAAGTCGAGGTTCTATAGGTCAATAAAAAAATCCCCTTTGATAAAAAAAAAAAACAAAAATAGCAGAAGATATTTCTCATTCCGTTATGATACTGTCCGTAAAGATAGGTAGGATATTGACATCATTATTGATTACCTTGTTAACTACACTGAAAATGTAGTGCTGTAGATAAAAAGAAAAGATTCCATAACCAAAAGAGAGGATGAACTTATTATAAAGTCTTCAGAAAAGAAAAGACATTTACGATAAATAAGAAAAGAATTTTAATTAATTGAGGTAATTAATACGAAAAAATTAAAGAAAATATTTAAGTCCTTTAAAATGAAGCAGTGAAATTTTAACAATTAAATTGAAACTATAGCATTATCACCATTCCCGAAATGTTACTCTTCTTTCAAATAAATAAAATGGAAAAAAAAATTGAAAAGTTTGAATTTTGTTCAAAACATCATAATGTCTGAATTTCTTTTTAAATGTGGTCTTAAAATGGAATCAATGCCTTTTCAGGTGAACACGCGCCCCTGCTTTACTTTTATTTTGGAATCCACCGCGCATTTTTTCGAGAGGAAGAGTTTACTGTTCGTTTCAGAAACCCGCACCTATCACTTTTGGACGATTTTACTCCGCAGAGGGGTGATCCGCAGTAAGTAAGAAGAACTCTTTTCCGGAGTTCCTTGTTTGACCATCTTTTCTATATCTATTCCCTTTCGGTGTTGATATTAATTTTCTTTTTGAATCGTATTATTTTGCTTTAATTCGAAATTGTGTAATGTTTCTATATGTTGCTGGATAAAAAATAAACATCTCCTCCTCCATTTTCCATACCACCCCTATTTTGATGAAATCAAAACCGAATGGCGAAGCCGCAAAACCGCGAAGGGTTTCCGTATCTGAAAATAGACAGTACTGATGATTCTCAGATTCTGAAACCCTCCGCACTTTTGTGCATGCGCCAGGCGGAGTTGATTTCACCAAAATAGGGGTGAATGGAAGGGGTTGTTTACATTTTTACTTAGCGTGACCTAACAAACAACTACGGAAATGCGCTCATCTTACTCATAGCTTGTCACCCCTTTCCGGAGTAAAATCGTCGAAAAGTGCTAGTCTTGGCATTTTAAAACGATCAGTAAAGTCATTTGTCTCAGATCAGGGTGTAGGTATAGAAATCTGTAGTGCACAGGATCAGAGGGGAGAGTTTAGATTGTGGCATGTGATATATTAAGGAAAATAACTGTGATAATCATCCATGCAAGTTAAAAAGGCGGAGAGCAGTCTTCAACCGAGTTCAGATCGAATAACAGCATGCGTGAAAACCGACATTTTTTAAATTTTACTTTAGAGAGACAGAACAGAACACCATTCCATAGCTCTGCGCCTGGAATCATTGTGATCCCTACTAGGTGAACGGGCATGGAGTAGGCGAAGAAAATGTAAAAAAGGACTTGAATTGAAACACGAATGCATATGAAACTAAAAGATTAGACATACAGTATCAAAAATACTAATGAAATGAAACTATAAACATAAAGTAAAAATAAAACACTAAAATAATGCATACTCCAAACACAAATGAATATAGAAGCAACAACACATAAAGAATATATGGCATAATGTAAAGATGCAGAAAACAATGAAAAATGAAATACAGATAGAATGATAATGATGTATAAAAACTGAAAAAATGGTGAATCGGCTGGCTTTCCAATCAGGCTTGAGAAGCTTATTTTGTAATATATATGGCAAACAGTGTCACGTATTTTGGCCTTTAACGAGAATAGGTTTCGCACCTTCTTGAACCAAGCAAGCTGTAATTGTGACTCTTCTTATCTGAACACTAATCTTGATGCGCCACGTAAACGTAAGAATACATTCTGTTGTATAGTGAATGTTGGAGTTGTATAGACTATTGTTTAGTGAATGTTGAAGTTGTATAGTATGTTTTATAATGAATGTTTCCAAATATAGTGAAAGTTGGAGTTGTATAGTCTATTGTTTAGTGAATGTTGAAGTTGTATAGTTTGTTTTATAGTGAATATTTCCAAAACTACACTTCGATGTGTTGACCAGGTTGAATCCATCCAGAGATTTAGCAAAGTGTTCGCGACCATAGAACAGCATCTACTTATTCTCGAAAGGGTCATCAACCCTGTTCACTTTCATTTTTTTAAACGCTTTAACTAAGTTCGAAATGTATGTATGTAGGTCGGAATTTTGTGATCTATTTTTCACTCACTTCTTAATGCACTAGAGTCCTGAAATTTTGTATATTTATTGGGTCTTGATGACAGATTTTAATAATTTTAGAGCTCTAAATTATCAATTTTTAAAAAAAATTCGCAAAATTACTTTTGCACTCGGTAGATTTCAGGGGCGCCATCTGCAGCATTTTTGAGAAACGAAATACTTTAAACAGCAATTTAAGTGTTTCAATAAAAATAAAAATAAGTATATCCTATTTATAGATCTTTTTAAAGAAATTATTGCTGGAATTAGTTGAAGAAAAATGGATTTAATTTCGGAATATTTTTTGTAAGGTCAGAATTTTGTGATCGATTTTTCACTCACTACTTAATGCACTAGAATTCTGAAATTTTGTATATTCATTGGATCTTGATGACAATGCGATATTTCAATAATTTTAGAGCTCTTTTCAACAAAATAATTGTTGGAATTAGTTCATGAAAAATTGATTCTAAGATCCCAAACTATTTATAATACTGAATTATGATATAAAGTAAAGACTGAAAACTAGAAAATAATAAATATAAAAAAAACTTTTAAAAATACGTTTTAACCAATGCATTAAAAAAGAAATAATAATTTTTTCTCAAAAATCTGGAGGTAAAAACGTGAGACGCTGAAAACACTAGGAGAAAGATATAAAACCACAATGATTATAATAAGACACTAAATGTTATTAAACATTCATTATATAAAATATATTATAAATATGATTACAATTCTAATTTACTTACAGCTTTTCGAACTGCGGCTCACGATTTTCCGATTTTTGTTTTGACCTCCAGACTTTTAAGAAAAAAAATTATTTTTATTTTAATGCATTGGTAAAAGCGGGGTTTTTTTTAAAAAAATTTATATTTATTATTACGATCCAAAAATAAAACCTACACGGGGTTTAACTAACAACCCCCGCTTAAAAAGAGAAGACAATGGAGGCAGGAAGAAGTGTTAAAGAAATTATAGTGGTGAAACAGTGAAATAAGCCTAAGGTTCGTACTTAAAACAGTATTGAATATAATGTCAATATTTGGCTAATATCCTGCCCATTTGTAACAAAATCTACACATGTATAAAATCTGGACTTTCTCCCTATCTGAATACGGTAAGCATCTTACATGTTTTAGCTATCAAGTAACTCTGGTATATTACAAGAATTTTAATTTGTAACTATGCCCCAAAAGAAGATAAATAAACTTGTTCTTTAAATTAGGTAGTAGAGCAAACAATCCAATCTACCTGTCAGTGAGAATAGGATCTTATTCAAACAGTGCAACACAAGAGTTCTCTTTCTTTCCTACACATTTTCTTAGAGAAAGAACTTCTTTTTTTCTACAAGAATCTGGCGATTTTCGAAATGAATTGCGCAATCCACAACGGTTCTAGGATCTCTTGCTAGAAACCTTTGATATTTTATCCACTTTATAAGAAAGGACTAATTCCATCTCAAAATTTCAAAGGTGCGGTGTTTTGGAAATTATTTTATAAATCAAAGACAACTTAGAAAATTAGTTCACTAAATTTATAGAATAGGTTGATCGATAATGGCAACGACGTTTTATTTGCAAATTAACGCTTTAGAAATTAACCTATGCATGTCTTCATCAGAATTTGAAATATTTGAAATTTAATTTGTAGTTTGCTAAAAAGATAAAATATTTTTCGATCGATTTTAGATGAGCAAATTGCGCGCTTTAGATCAATTTAAATAATGACTTGCAGCCTTCGGCGACCAGCTCTTCGCTCGTAATATTAATAGCCTGTTGCTATGCTTGCAACTTGAAATAAATTGGCGAATTGGTAGTTGGAGAGGATAAAGTTAACTGCCAAAGATTTATTTTGCGATATATCTCGAAAATGGAGGGTGTTGGTGGCAGGTGACCCTTCTTGGCATATCTAGGGGTCATAAGCTTCCATATGAAATAAAAATTGTCGAAATTGTTGGGGCTGGTGTACTGTCTGATGGTTTTTCTCGATAGAGAATGTACAGTGGAATAATGTTTTTCCGATTTCTTTTGAAAATGGGTGGGATGGCAGATAATCTTTGATGGCATATCTAGGGGGCCATAAGCTTCCATATGAAATAAAAATTGTTGAAATCGGTCCAGTGGTTGGGGGTGGGGAATTGTCTCATGTTTTTGGCAAATTATTTTAAATGTATAGGTGACTAATGTAGCTAATTTTTTTTTTATATGATTAGAAATTTAGTGAGAATACTGTTGCTCAATACCTTTAAAGTTCGACTTTTGAGTTGTAATTTATATCAGTATAGTTCTCGACTAAAAACACAATTGGCTCATTATAGCTTTGACATGATCTAACAGAATAGTTTTGAAGTCTCTTCATTAATCAGATTTACACAGACTGTATAAATATTGTTTTGTCTTTTTATGGGTGGAAAAAGGTGAAATACTTGATCCAGCACTACTCTGGACCTTTCTCTTGATCTTGGTACTGTAAGATCATAAGCTGGTCGTTGAAACGTTTATTTGCGAATTTGGAGTACTTTATCAAAGAAATTAATTGAAACTAATTAGATAATATTCCAAGGTAGATTTAATTTTATACATGACTTTTTGCCATACATACCAAGAGGCATCTATCACTTTCATTACTTGTTCATTTTGAAATACTTGATGTTGAAGTCCATAAGGATGAAAACCATACATCAGAAATGGCCTGATAATTGAATTTTAGAGAAGAATTTTAATCCGCTCGGTTCCTTACGCCAAAGAGCAACTAAGTTTCCAAATTTAATACTCTTCATTTGGGATGTGCAGATTTCATATTTGATATGTTTAGTAAAAGATATTTTTAACTCTAGAAACAAAACCTTGGAGTTTATAACTATTTACCCATAGAAGAAATAAACCGAATATTTATATTTTGGTAATTGTGGTATATGTAATTTATTTGTAAATAAGAGTCACACGCATTCTTTGGGGTTGACTTTTGTTTTCCAGTGAATGAACCAAAACTTTGGATTGTATTGGAAACACAGATCTGTAACCAGAGTATTACTATCCATACATGTGGATGCAGTATCATCGGTGAGTATCGCTAAATGACAATCTGGGATCCTTAATGATGTCATTGATGTAAATAGTGAACAAAGTTAGAGAGAGCAAAGATCCCTCTGCACAGCTGCTGATGGTTGATCTGGGAGAAAAAATTACGTTGTTCACTCGCACTATCAACTTAGGTGAAGTAATGAACGAATGTATAATTTTAACAAGTTATGCCGAATATCTAAAGCCGTCCATTCACTTGAAATATAGCCATGCCATTTGTCCTAAGAACGGTTTTTTTCCCACCCATTTTAATCGAAAAATACAGGTAGGCCATTCACAAGGACGCTAACTCTGAACGAAGGTAGGGAGCAGCTATCTTCTTTCCCTCTCTACAGCTGCTTGTTAATAGCTCTTCGATTTTCCCCAGTCAGCAGATTTTAATTTATGCTACCCTCGAAGAGAGGCTTCAATCTACGCAAGGCATTGTTCTTTTCTCTAGTTTCTTTCAGGGTGCCTCTGATTTTTCATTCCGATTTCAGTTCAGACGGAATTCCAACCATGGCAAGTGGTTTGGCTCATTTCCATAGATTTTTATCGGTTTTTTTTTCTTCCCGAGTTCCAAAATATACAGTTTGTCTGTGAAGTGAATGGCCACTTAGGTCACGCGAGAATAAGATCGTAAGCATCGGCAGGCCTTTGTATGAATTTACAACAGAAATTTGGATTGGACAATGAGTTGTATCAGCCACTTCACTTTCCCTTCCTGCGCATGAGTGCCACTTGACATCAAGTTGTCGTCTGGTGACGAGATTTTGTTGCGGTGAATTGGCCTCCTAATGTGATCAGGGATTGCCCCTGTGTAAACGGAGTCTTACAGAGAACCGTCTTCTGTCTTTATATACCTCGACAAAATTGTCGTCACCTTAAGAAGAAACACGAGCTCTCCTGCGAAAAAATGTAACTGGTCTGTCATCTGGCGTGGGCAACCATCAGATGCCGTTTGTTGAGCGAAGATTCGGTTTTCAGTCTACGTCCTATGGTTCTCTGCGTCATTGCCAACTCTCGTGATCTGATTAACCCAAACGTTTTACTTTTTGTAGACCATTTTGGATTTGCTTTATCCTATTATAATATTTTATGCATATCTAAATTTTGTTGTTTCTATCACCGGCCGATTTTCATCTGCCTTTCAAAAACTAATGCTAAAGAACTGAATAAAAAATCATTTTGTAATTCTTTCATAGTTGTTGAATTTACAAGTAGCTGACCTTTCAAAAAAGCAACTGCTGACCAGACTGAATTTGATTTGTCGAAACAATCTATGAAGTTTGACCTTTTAATCAATTTAAACATTTTCTTCTCTAAATATGTAAATTCTTTTTCGGGTTGATTTCGTAAGCCAAAAAAGATTCGCTAGCGTTGTTAAAAGCTAATTTCAAACAGATTTACTTAATAATCATCTACCATTTTGAACCTTAGTGAACATCATTAAAAAATTGAAACCCATTTGTTTGAAATATATCACTTTCAACCAATATTACTTATAAGTTTAAATTTTGAACTTCCATGAATTGCAGATATTTTGAAGATTCCCTTTAAATAATATTTCAGTAAGTTTCTTTTCCTTATTGATATATTTGTAGATGAGTTTGAATTTTATTGAATCCCTAAAATATAGTTACTATTACTCTAAATTAGTTCTTCAAAGCTTTTTAATATTTGCTCATCGGGATACTCATTCATTCTTCAGTTATCAACCCTTTTTCAGGAAGAAATTAGCTTGTTTCTCAAAAAATGGGAATAGATTGTATATACAGTGCGTTCATAAAGTTCGCGTACAATTTAAAATAGTTGAAACTTCATTAGCAAGACAGAGAGTATATATGATAAAGAGAATTCGTAGAAAGGTTAAGAAAGCCTGGTATCTACATTTTTTTTCTATCTTAAGAAATTTTATTTTTATAATTTTAATTAAAATTTGCTTAATTTTCAGAATCATTGTTGATCCATAGTTTCATTAGAAAACAAAAATTGTTTTCTTTGGTTGTTTGGACTAAAATCTACCACTGTTATCCAAAGAAGGTTCAAAACCTAGTACAAGGAAAAAGCACCCGATAGGAATTCCATATCCAAGTGGATGAGACAATTTCAAGAAACAGGTCCTGCACTTCCACTCGCTGTCGACAGTTCATATCACTGAAGTTAAAAATGTAACTTCTTCCTCTTCTCCAAATTCAGAACTCGTTCTGTTGACTGCAATTAATTGTGCCCGGTTTAGTTTAATTATATTAAAGTCCCGTTTTGAAACAACACGAGGGCTATTTTGGGATGGACCTCATAATTTTGAACCACCATTCATAATTTGGAATGTAGCCAATAACCAACTTTCACGGAAAAAAGATTAAATTAATAATGAAACATATTCATGAATATGAATTCCTGTTTAAACCAGATTCATAGTGTCATCAACTAAATGTTCCAGACCCAACAACTAATTGTTTTAGCCTGTTTTGAATAAGACTGATACAGTGAAACATCTTTAACAGATAGAACTGCTTTTATGTTATACATTATTCTATTTTATTGATATTTCTCGTTTTTAATTCTGCACATTTCTGGAAATTGTAAATAGTTTTGTAAATTTTTTTCTTGAATAAACTGTTTCAGTCGTTTGGTTGTGGGGGCGTCGGCTCTGGTGTTCGTGCTTTATCCATCTTGTGCCCATTTAAACCCGATGAGGTGACTCTAGAAGTCATAGGTAGCGGGGATTCAAGGTGGTGTTAGGTCTGATGATGAGAACGACACCTGAACTGGCACACACACACCCTCACCATTTCGCATCACATCAACGGGAAGACGTTTGGCCTCTGCGTATTATTTAACGTAAAATAGGCCCAATATATGACAGATGTTCAGTGGAATCGGGTTTCGAACCTGGAAACCTCCGGCCCCGAGGCCGACTCCTCACCACCGGGCCACAGTGGCCCTGAATTATGCCCGGAGTTCAATGCATATAACTGAAGAAGATATTGGCGTAAGCCAATATTTGAATTGTGGGTAATGTGTTGAGCTTCTTAAAAGATGCTGCAATAAGAAAATTCAATTTCACTAAGAACTTGAATTAGCAAGCAGCTTCAACCTACCATCTAAGATTCATACAGATGGAGAAAACGACCACAATATATATAATGGGCATTCACGTCAAAGATTCTTTCCAAACTCAGCAAACTTCTTAAACCGTGGCCTAAAATTTCAGTTTATCAACTTCGACTTGATTAACTCTCTCTTCCCCATTATCACCTTCGGGATCAATCAGACAGGAGTGGAAGTCATAATGCATAATAAATATAACATACTACCGGCTGAGTAAAATTTTCTCGCTAGATTACATTTTATCCACCCTATAAATTCAACTGTTTCCCCAAACACACTCCCTTCTCAGCTAGTACTTAAGAAACTTTCCTTTTATCTGGTATATATTTTATGGCGATATTAAGCTAATATCCTGCGCCGAGGTAGGTGCATCTATGGCCATCACTAAACGCGTTTAATGCCTAGGAAGTAGGCGGAAATTTGTTTTCTCCACAAATAGGGACGATAACGCTAAAGTGGTGGCTTCTTCCATAAATCCTGCTTATGGAATTAATATTTTAGCCAGAACTTGCAGTTCGCGATGAAGTTTAACTGAAATGTCTTGAATTATTAGCTGTTTGTTTGAACCTTAAATGAGGAAGACAATGAACGATTATCAGTAGGTTCTTTGCATGTTTGTAGACCACGTGTACAAAAGCAAAATACAAAGCAAAGCTTGAAGAGGCTCTTAAAATTCTCTTAATTATCATCTTTTTAACAATGTGTGAGCGTTAAATAAAGAAATTTATAGTGTGCGTGATAGAAATTTATAGTGTGAGTTTCTTGTATATTGAACTAGCAGTATGCACACGGCGTTGCCCGTGGAATCAGGACTTCAACAAAATGGGGGGAAATTTTCCACAATGACACGAAAAAGTTTTGAAAATAAAATCAAAACAAAAGATACATATTATTGATTTCCCCGCTTATTTTTCTTCGCGATAATGACATTTTAACTGTAGAAAAACAGTACAGAGTACATTAATCTGAAACATTATTAAAAAATTACAACGCGAAAGAGATTGTTTTACAACAAGCAAAATATGCGAGACAAATAAACACGTTAAAACACTGCCGAAAATAATATTCGAAGTCATTCAGTTAAAAGTTATGACGTATCCTGCGCTCTGCACCGTCAGCCAATGAAATTACAATAATGCATGTTGGGAAGGCTCCAGAGAAACTCCAGCGGGAGAATGCTCTCTAGAGAAAAATCTCTTTGAACTGACCAGGAAAAAATTGATTTTAAAAAAAACGATATTTTAACCGTTCTAGTTTTAAATCCGACAGAAACGTTCCAGTCATAAGCTGCGAAAAAATTTAAATTAATAGCGTTATCAGAACGTCGGATGCGAGAATTTTAAGAAATCTAAACTGTAAATTACCATAAAAGTGACTATTTTTCAAAATTTTCTCAAAATTTAGTAAATTACGTTAGACGTACGAAACAAACTTCAATAGAACGGAAATCGATTGCTCTTTTCGATGGAGTATCTATTTCCTTCGTACAGTTATCCAAAATCGTGCTATTGAGAAATTAGTGCCAAAAGTCACTCAAAACAACAGAAAACATTAATTAAAAAATTTTCTAGATTAAATTTTAAAATTCCGGCTTCGTGGTGCATTGAGTCACCATTACGCCTACCTGTGTGCCAAATTTCATGGCTGCAAGTGCGATAGATTCGTCTGGACATCGCCCGCGCACACACAAACATTACCTTTTATAAGTATAGATAATAGGTAGTTAACTCGTATGTAAATCACTTTTACGAAAACAAAACCTAACATGTTTGTTGCAGCAGAAACATTGAAGAAAAAACTTCATAAAGTTAAAAAATGCCTTATCCTTGCTTTAAAAAAAATTACGTTAACTATTCCAACAAATAAAACCCTGAAGCCTAACAATAAATCCCTTATCAATCCTTCTTTCTCTTCTTTATTCAATTAAAGAAATTTTAAGAGAAAAATCTAGTTCTGCTAGACCGTTCAATAAATACAACAAGAACGAAACTGAGAACTAGATTGATCTCGAAAATTAATCTTTCAGTGTCTCGTGGAAAATACAGCTGTTGAATGCAGTCAAAGAAGGCTGAAATATGAAGGAAATAAGTCAGTGAAACTTCAAAGAAACTGCAATAACCAGCGGGAGTAGTCTCCCTTAAACTTTCTCGCATACTCCCTAACATATGTAGAAAAAAATAAGCTAAAAGTCACTAAAATGAACAAGCATCCCTAACGTAGAGGAGATAAAAATAAGCGAAACATCACACCAAAGGTCTTCAGCGAAAAAGGAGCGTGGGTGCAATTTGGCAGTGAGTCAAGATCAGTCGGGCCTTTTTTGCGTCGAAAAATATTGAAGACAGAGAAAATGCAAATTGAACGCCTTTTTTTACCGATTGACGCAAAAATTGGACATAAATCTACAATTAAGGTTAGAAGGCCACATGCAAAATTTTATTTATCTAAGTAATTTTGTTAAGAAGTTATTGCGATCAAAAGTATGGATTATACAGACCGACAGACAGTTGACGGATTTGGCCCAAAATTTTATACGGACATATATTCCTGATGATAAAACTGTGTACAAAATTTTATCTATCTAGCTATTCAAGTTTTTGAGTTATAGTGTTCACATCAACTCGAACAGACAGACGGACAGAATTCCCTTTGACGGATTTTGTCCAAAATTTGACAGAAACCTACAAATTATGTGTCAAAATCACATACCAAATTTCACCCCCGGTAGCTCTAATAGTTTTCGAGTTATCGTGTTCACAGACAGACGCACAGACAGACATAATTCCAAAATTGTGTTTTTCGGACTCATGGAGGTCTAAAACGTGGAGATTCGTCAAAATCTCGAGTTCGAATTTTTTGACGATTACAATACTTTCTCTTTGTATACTTCGTATTCGAGAAAGTAAAAATAACTAATGTATTTAATTCGTATTTTTCGCCCTGTTGTCGGTAAATGTGGAAGAAAGTCTGGTGGTGGACGCGCGATTTCTAAAGATTGAGATCTATCTCCAGAGATTGAGAACGTCAAACAACGAATTACGTTACTTATGAAATGTTTTTCCCTTGAAATTGTTTTTTTTAAGTTTATGTACCGGTACCTTATGTAACTTGTAAAAGGAAAGCGGCATTTTGCAAGTTCGCCCCAGGCGGAAAAAATTGCATCTACGCCACTGAATATATTGGCAACATAAATCAATTTTAATTCAAAGAATTTGAAAAACTACCTTCGAATAACATGGACTTTGATTAAAATCAATATTTCTAGCGTATTACGAACTCAGCTTGCAATTCTATATTCACGCTTCAGTACCGAAATCGTATAACACTTTGCTGCAACACTGAATTGCTGAAGCTTTATTTGGTTGTCAAACTCCTATCTGAAGTTGTTTCCAGAAGATAGGTTGTCAAAAACACGGGTTATTTTTATAGAAGAACAGTGTTCTGCAGTTTCAAAACCAGATGTTTCAGTAGAAGAGCCTTCATTCTGGATTATTGAGCTCAAAACTGTTTCGCTTCTTTGGATGACGGAAACAGGAAACAGAAAAGGCACTTTTCCCGCTCACCTAGGCAACATGAGAACCAATCAAAAATAGTCTCGAATAATGCTTAAAGTGTGTCGCACAAGTCTGAAATATTTTCAGTTTGAATATACATTTAGATTTTAGATGGCATACTATTTACACCTATATCATGTACAGTAAAGCCTCGATTAATCGTCACTCGTTTATCCGCAAGTTTCTATTATCAGTCTTCGTCTAAAATTATATACATTTATACCGAATACACATTTAAATTTTAGATGGCATACTATTTACATATATATCATGTACAGTAAAACCTCGATTAATCGTCACTCGTTTATCCGCAAGTTTATATTATTCGTCTTCTTCTAAAATTATATACAATATACCGAATGCACATTTAGATTTTGGATGGCATACTATTTACATATATATCACGCTCAGTAAAACTTCGATTAATCCTCACTCGTTTATCCGCAAGTTTCTATTATCCGTCTTCGTCTGAAAACGTAGTTTTATAGCAGTGGTTCCTAAACTTTTTCCCCTCGCGTTCCTCTTCATTAGTCTTTTTATTTTCGCGTACCCCCTACTGTCAAACCCCACCCCCTGCAAGCATTCATCTATGTAAAAAGTTTTTATCAATAATGTTAAGAGTCAAATGACTCTAATTAATAACATTTGCAGAACTTATTTTTGATTTTACATTTTATACCATTTTTAAAACAGTATTATTTCAACTCCAAAACAAATGAAGCCGGTGTTGTAATAATTTCATATTAACTTATAAGGATAGCTAAAAATTACTCTTCCTTTTGTTTTATTTTTTCTTCTTTATTTTGAAGATAGACTTTAAGTCTTCCAAAACTTACACTTTTACTTTTTACTCGAACATGGGGGAAAAAAATTTTGTAACGTTCTTAACCCCTTATGCTTTCTTGTGTCCGCCATTGCCAACTTTGAGTTCGCGTACCCCAACTGGTCCTTCACGTAACCCCAGGGGTACGCGTACCACAGGTTGGGAACCTCTGGTTTATATTATTGCAATTCATTACTGTACATTACTAATCTTATATCGAAGTTTACATTGATCGTTTTGTAAAGTTAAATACAACTTTAAGTAACAAAAGTGAATAATACAACTAACTGCATTATTCACATTTAAAGGATTTTATTTTCATTTTCGTCTCAAGCCAGCAGTGAAATCACGTTACTGTACAATAAGGTGACCAACCGTCCTCCTTTAGGGAGGACTGTTCTCCTTTTGTAAGTTCTGTCCTCCCTCGAAAAGTGTCCTCCTTTTCCATATTTGAAATTAGAAGACTGAATTTAGATTTAAATTCTGAAAAATTAATACAATGGGAAAATAAACACAATGAAATTGATAAAAGATGGGTGAAAATATTCAACCATTTAAAGAATGAACATATTCCATGCGGAAGTTTATTTATTCTTGTTCAGTTTTAGCTGTACTGCTCTGGAACTAATGAAGCAGTTAAAAGAGTATTTCCAAATGCTTATAATTTTTGGACATGTGGAGAAATTGAGATTAAATATTGACAGTCTAGCTGAAGCTCTTACCGTAAAATTTAATATGATGGTTAGTTCTTGTTCAGATATTTCCAATATATTGTTAGGAGATGATACATTGACAAAAAATATTCATTCTATGCAAAAGTAATCATTTAAATAATAATTAATAGGCATGAAAGCATAAATACAATTTGAAATGTGACAAATGTTTTTATTATGAATTTATCATATTGCAGTGTATTCTGTATTATTTGTTGCACTAAACAAAGTGTTTCTTTTATTTACGATATTTTTTTCAATTTATTTGTGCCTCCTTTTCATTGTAAAAAAGTCGGTCACCTTATGTACATATGTATTAAGAGATTTATATTATACGTCTATTCGATTATCCTTCACAGCTTTGGTCAGGACGGTGACGATTAATGGAAGTTTTGCTGTACATGTGACAGAAGTTCGTACATGAATAAGGTTCGAATCTATATTTTCAGAACCGCTTTTAATTTAATCAGAAGTCAACCGCAGACAATCCTTTTTAATTCAAATGTTGTTTTTTTTCCTCTGATTGGCATACGACACGAATTTTGTCCTGAAGTTAACTGAGCGTGAAATTCGTTATTTGGTTCTACCCTGTTTCTCTTCTATCTCCATACAGTGTATTAGGTTCATATAATTCTTTTTTTATATACCAGCTGGAAGATTAAGAGTTTGTTTCTTCCAATAATCACCATGTGGCTTATATATATGTAATAAATTGATACGTTCCTAATTTTTAAAAACGCTACCCAAAATTTAATCCGTAAAATTATTTATACTTAAACTCTAAAACACAATTAACTGTCACTTCAACGGGCTGAAATCCAGTTTCAACCGGTCTGACGTTCGGGAATTTCCCTTTTTTCCGATACTACTTAATCTCGCTGCGATGGTGCAATTTCCTCTTTTTAAAATCATGTAGCCTTCGTACCAGACGCCTGTTTTGGCATGACTTGTTTTCTTCGTCACTGGTGACCGCGCTTTGCGTCTATTTATACTTTAACAATGGCTTGATATTTTTCCGAATTATTTAAAATTACCTGAAACCTATCGATTAAAGCATGATTCAATAAAATAAACTCATCTTCACTCTTCAAAGACTGCCTCTTCATTGGATTAACCAACACAAGCTAAAATGATGTTTCATATATTATATTTATAAATGTATCTATACTATTAAAATTCGACGCGTATGTATCTACGTACCTATGTATCTATGTTCGGGTATCTTCTCACGTACCGCTCAATGCAGAAGCGCGCCGAAAGTACCAAAAGATGGGAAATAATCCAAGGTATCAATTTTGGCCATTTAAATTCTAAAGTTATAATTAGTTAAAAAGATATTAATTAAAAACGTCAGAATGAATGAAATATTGTGCTGCCACCTATCGGCAGCACCTATTTTTAATCTGCCACAATTGATGTTCTTGCATCTGGTTTGTATGAGAGGTTTTATTCTTTTTCTTTTTTAGCAAGTTCCCGAGTTTTGGGAGTTTTGATTTATAAACATCGGAAAAAAACGTTTTCCTGCATTTTTTCTTTCTTTTTTTTGTCTTATGGTGTTTCATTTCGCAACGTTGCTGTTCTAAGGTAATAAAAATAGTATATTTGAAAAGATATTTACGTTTGTTAGGGAAAATATTTATTCATTTTTATCCGTATATTTTTTTCTCCGTTATTATTCAAATACGGGCAAGGAGAAAATATATGTTTGCGGCGTTTAATTTATCAGTTTGGTGTACTATTAATCGTTTATCGTTTCTGTTTTTTATTTCGTTTTATTTTTTCTTTACCAAAACAAAATATTATGCTACCCTGTTTTAATTTATAAATAATGAAATTCAAGCGTTTTTTCATTCAAACTATACTGTTTTAAAGTAATGAAAAGGATAGAATTGAAAGTTTTAATCCAACAAGATAGGATTCAAAACAAATTTAGTTTTGTTGGGGAAGCTTAGTGACAATATTTATAGGAAGAAAAAAAAGGCGAGTATATGAAAAAATGTGGATCCCGAGTAACCCTGAGTATAAAGTAATTAAAAGGCTAGATTTAAAAGTTTTAATTTAACAATATAGTATTTAAAGGATATTTATGTTTTGCTGGGAAAGTTAGTGACAATATTTGTAGAAAAAATAAACCAGAGGAGGGCATATGAAAATAAGGAAATAAAAAGACTAGATTTCAAAGAATATTTACGTTTGTTTGGGAAAGTAAGTGAAAATATTTGTAGAAAAAAATGGAGGCGAGCATATGAAAAAATATGGATCTCGAGGCCTAACGTGACCACAATTCTCTCCGCCAGGGAATGACGCTTTATTCGAGATAGCCTGTGCAAGGCCGAGCCACACAGCCAATATTTATGTGCAGGGTGTCCACACTAAGCTTGGCCCAATAGCTATTTTCTAAACTTTTAGAGATAGGGATATACTTTCAATTGGAAAAATGTTTTAAATGACGTAAAGAATTATATTTCATATTTTTTGAGTACATAAATGCACTACTCAAAAATCACGAAGTTTTAATTTTTATACAGTCCCGCGGTCCTATGAGTCATATTTAATAAAATATTCTTTACACGCTAACATTTTAAACAAAAAAGTTTCACTCGTCGTCGACAAAAATTCAAAAATGATTTTTTTCAGGCTCAGGACTTGGAATTTCATAAAAATCTTGAGTTTCTACAATACTTTCTCTTTTTATAGTTCGTATAAGAGAAAGCAAAAAAGGATTAAATAATCCGTCTTCATTGATATATAGTAAATATTATTAAGCTAATGAAGATTGAAAAATATATTTTTTCAAGCAATTTAATTAATTTAAATATACGAACAAATAGACACACAAAAATAAGAATTAAAATAGTCTGATTTCAGGATAACATCTAAAATTAGAATGTATCCATGCCATCCAACAGATTTCCTACCAATTTCCATCGTAATAGTTTTCAGATATTTCAACATTAATTATTCGAAGTTTTAACTTAATTTAACGAAGTTTTTTAACTGCAAAATTAAAAGCCATTTTCAGTTTTTTATAAATTGGAGGAAGAATTAAAAATGTAAAAAATTCATTCCTTTTATCAAAGAGCGTTTCATCAAAATCACATGTAAAAGTTCAGTGCAATTTTTTCTAGAGTTCATTTAAGAAACTCAGAACTTTCGGAATATAATTAAATATTAATGATTAAAAGTTAATGAAACGTTACATTCAATAAAATGTCTTGCCATTTTAACTCCGGGTAACAAGTAATAGCTCAGAATTTTTTTTTCACGCACGATAAGTATAAGAGTATTAATGAGCAATGTTCATTTCTTTTATTCTTAATTCTTTCACTGAGAATTAATTAATATGTATGCTTAAATGATCAAAGGATGTTATTAAGAACTTCTTTTCGTTTTTAGAAGGAAAAATAAAATATTAACTTTTGCTAACTCCTTTCAAAGTAACAAAAAATATTTTTGCAATAAATTGACAATTTTATTTATTTGAAGAAAGATATTTTATATTTACGGATCTTAAGAAATTTTGAGTATGAAGCAATGGATTAAATTTTATGTAGGAGTTTAGCTTAGTTATATTAGCGTTTCGAAGCAACAAGAGGGTTATTTTGGGACGCATCTCTTAATTTTGAACTGTAGTCAGCTGGTGAGTGCTCTTCCCTTCGAACATTTTAGTATACTTAGGTATAGGTACAGGTAGGGTACCAAAACTCGACCGAAATCCTATATTAGATTAACAAATGTATAAATTTAGTGTATTAGTTCTAATAATTACCGTTGGTAATATTTATTTATTTATTTTGCTTTCCGAAAAAAGTGTATCAATGTCCCCGCATTCCCCCTACAGAGTGATTAGAATTTAAGTCATCATGTTGAGAGCACTGTAGGGAAGAAGAAAAGGTCACATAACTTTGTACTAAATTTTTTGTATTATAGTGACCAGATTACCCCGGACAATCCCTATATTTGATTCTTTGTACCAGATTTGTCCCGAATAAAAATTAAATGCCCCGAAGTGCTCAAATTTTTATTTATTATAGTTCATACTTTAAAAATATATATAAAAAGATTAACCAGGTTTATTTTTAAAAAAATTAGAATTCCTCACAGCTTTGAGATACGAGAGACACTTGTTTCAGTCTATTCGTAGATTTGGCGTTTAGTAATTTGATCCTTTTCCATATTATTGAAATTCCCTTTGTATGAATCAGTCTTTCTTCTTGATCTTTTTCTTGACTCGCCTTTCTTTTTAATCCAATCGGGAGTGTCTCCGAATTCCAGGACTGTCCCGTTTTGATTATTTTGTTCACTTTCCTCCACTATCTATGCAGGGCCGGATTGATATCAAAATATCACGACGCTTCAGTTGAATGTAATGAGAAATATTATTTCAATACTGAAAATTCAAGAGATGGAACTGCATTTGTTAAATGCAGACAGAACCAATCCACGAGGTTTTTAGAGGTCTGACTTGCTTTCTGGTCAGTCTAATTTCCACATTTTGGTAAAGCGTGAAACCAAGCAAACTGATCCCATAATCGTTAATGCACGATAAGATTTCAGCAAATCTCCGATTTAACTTAGCTAAACGGTGTCTGTAAAACAAGTCCGCTTCAAATCGTGAATTCATTTTACGACCAATATTAATAAATAAGACATAAAAATTAGCTTATTATAAATTAAATCAAAAAAAATTTTTTATTTGCACATTTATATATTAGTAGCAGAAACAAACTCCACAATAGAGAGTATTTACAGAGTGATCGAAGTTTTTTCCTCGGCATTTCTGTCTCCTCACTATACTCTACTACCAGGGACTGATAGACCCGACTCTTATTGGGCCGCATACCGGCCTTCTCGGAGATTCTTAGTGGTCTTATTGGTTATTTAGAATTTTGCGTTGGAAATATGATCATTGTCTGAAGAATATAATAATAATTGGGACAATATCTCTTAAGATTCTGCTCCTTCTGCCTCTTGCCAGCTGCCGAAATTTAATAAGGTGGCAAACCAGGAGATGGTCTCCCCTAAACTTTCTCATACTTCTCGAAAATATTGCTGTTTCCCCTTCCCCCAAATTGAATAAAAAATTCAGACTATTGTCTTGGGATCCATGACTATCAAGAGAAATGTTGGGTAAGAATCAAATTCGAGGATTGCGTTCCGTTAAGATGCGTACCGATTTCTACTCTTGCTGGCTCAAGGACAAAGTCACATATCCTTGATTATACCGACAGATTGCGCATGTGCGCATCTGGAGATCGGATGAAAAGAGACAAGCAGAGGTCAATAAATATAGTTGCTCGAAGATTGTGCGTCAGTAGCTTCGTGGAATACCGGACTCGTTGAGATTTGATTATACAGACCGACAGACAGTCAATCTTTTGACGGATTTGGCCTAAAATTTTATCGAACCTACATTTATGACGATAAAACTTCCATTGTGCAATTTTATCCATCCTAGCTATTCAGTTTTGATTATAGCGTTCGCATGACCTCGTTTGCTGACACAGACAGACTTCCCCATTGTCGAATTTTCAAATTGGTGATGAAACCTAGGTCAAATTTTTTAAGACCAACATACCAAATTTCATCCCGTAGCTCTAATAGTTTTCGAGTTATCTGTTCAACAGACCATAATTCCAAGAATTATGTTTTTTCGAACTCAGAGGATGTCCAAAACGGACATTCGTCAAAATCCCAGGTACAATTTTTTCGACGAGTTGTAATACTTTCTCTTATGTATACTTCGTATGAAGAGAATAACTCGCAAGTAGTGTACTCCCTAAACTTTATTGTATGACTTCCAAAAGGTGCCTTTTCCTCACTTGCGTGGCTAAAATTCCGAGACTCTATTGTTTCAGATCCAATGACTATCAGAAGGTTTTTCATTACAGTGATTAGAAAATATCTGACAAAAAATGAAATTCAAAGAGATGATGTGATTTTTACTTCTCTTACCGCTACAAGGACAAACTCATGGTCAATTTACTCCGTACATGTATTCCTCTCCAGTTCTTGTCAAGTCACGCAATGCGATACAGGAATAACGATTCTCCAGAATAAATTATACAGGACCGACAGACCAGTCAACCCTGACGAGTTTGTGCCCCAAGTTTTATACGACCTACATTCACTGGTGAAAGCATGTT
Source organism: Araneus ventricosus (assembly GCA_013235015.1). Classification (NCBI taxonomy): domain Eukaryota; kingdom Metazoa; phylum Arthropoda; class Arachnida; order Araneae; family Araneidae; genus Araneus; species Araneus ventricosus. The sequence goes on from BGPR01005078.1 coordinate 74,393, forward strand.
ATAAAATTTTATCCATCTGTCTTTTCAGTTTTTGATGTTATAGCGGTTCCACCAAAGAAAAACATGCAGACAGACAGACTTCCACGTTATTGGATTTGTCCAAATGGTGCAGAACAGTATCAAATTATGTTTAAGACCACATACCAAAATTTCAATGACTCTAATGTTTTCGAGTTATCGTGTTCTGAACCAGAACAGACACACAGACACACACACAGACAGACATAATTCCAAATTGTCGTTTTTCCGGACAGAGGAGTCTAAAACGTGGAGATTCTCAAATCTCGAGTTCAATTTTTTTGACGAGTTACAATACTTTTCTCTTTTGCATGTACTTCGTATCGAGAAAGTAAAAAAACGATGACTTACGTTTCCTGCTTAACGTTGTCAGGTCTATTTATTAAATGAAGCTCGTTGATTCGAGTTTCCATCAAATCGAAGGTTTACTGTAATATTATTTAACTTCCATGTCACAATGAGGAAGCGGAAATCTTGTCTGGGACAAGCAGGGTATCCCTTGCATTAGCAACGCTTGTGTTAAACTTCAAAAAAATGCCGAGAAGACCATCTGGACCTTCAGGTCAAACATTTTCTCAACAAAGAATAAAAAGAAATGAAGAAAAAAGATGTTGGATGATTTATTTTTCCTCAGAAAATATTGCGGATTATCTTCATTGTCTAACGGTAGATTTCTTTGGTTTCTTTACTTTGTTTCTTTCAAGTTAAATAAATTTATTTTACATGTATTTTCAATTTCTAAAACAGTTTGCTCAGTCATAGACAATGAGAATCACCAATATTTTTCACTTTCAATAATAGTTAGAGACAACAAAAAGAGAGAGAATGCCTTTTTTTGCTGCACTACAATGTCATTATAGTTATATAATTTAAATAATAATAGAAATATAATAATATTAAATCTTCTTGATGAAATAAAGAATGGCTGCTCAGAGCACTAGAAAACTTCTGGTCCTAAAACGCAGCAAATCTCAATAGATATACGATAGAGAATTAATGACGCAAAATTTAGTTTTTAAAATTTAGAGCGTAGTTTTTACTGAAAAGAAGAAATAAATAAAATATTGATATGGACGTCAAGAATACAAAATCAGTAAAAGCGCGGTATAAATAAAAAGAATATTCTCAATAATTGTGATTTTAGCACCTTTTATTATATTTAAAGTAATGAATATTTAGTAATTTTTTTTCTTCTGATATTCATTGTGACTTTATTTCTCTATAATATTATTTTCAGCGTCTCCGGCTTTCATGATATCGTTTTATATCTATATTTTTGCTAACAAAAATATTTTATTCTTTTCAATACACGAATAAAAGATCATTTTTAGAAAAAATTTTATTTATATTATTTTCTACATTTTGGTCTTTAATATATTTCATAATTCATTAGTATAAACATTATGGAACTTTGAATGCAATTTTTTCTCGAATTCACTATCTGATGGCACCTCTAATATAAAATCAAATTTTAATTACAATTAATCCATTAACCGGGAATTTAGTTATGAAATAATCCATTAACCGGGAATTTAGTTATGAAAATTTAAAAATATTGTGTTGTCTTACACAATATTTTTAGTTGTATCCACAACTGCACAAAATTTCTGAACTTTAGTACATCAGAAAGCGAATGAAAAATTGATCATAAATTTCTTCATTACAGACATGAAACAAGTCAAATTAAGTAAAAGTGAATAAAAAAAGAAGAAAAGACACATATAGTAAAAATGGACTTTTTGCATCTTTTGGAGTTTTTCCCTTATTTTATTTTATATTCATCATTTAAAGTGACATTTGGGTACTTATGACAATTTTAATAGCTCTTACATTTATTATAATTCGTTATTCGTTGTCGCTATGACTATATATTATAGATTAAGATTGAATTATGTTTATACTAGAGATTGTTCGCCTATTTTCTCCGGTGGTTCATTTTTGAAATTGCATCATTCGTTTTCCCATGTTCTGGAATGCATGCCATAGAGATTTGGTTTTTCTTATGACCTCTAATTTAATTACGACCACCGGCTATTTTTTTATTTATCTATTAAATCATATACATAAAAATAAAGGACGAATTTACTTGGATACATAAATATCAGCATTTAGATACGATTTGGTTAATTGGTCCTTCTTTTGTGTTTTCAGTCTATTTTACGAGTTGTTAAATTATATAGAGAAAACATTTAACCTACATCAAATTTCTTATTTTATTTAAAATATATCTTTTAAATAATATTTAAAATATAAAATAAATTTTATTGCTTTTTCCAAAATATTCAGAATAAATATTTCAACAAAATTCTATACTTTCTTCTGAGATAGAAAAAACTGAATATGAAGAGAGAACTGATATTGAAAGAAGAAAAAGAAAGAAATGTTCGTAAAAATCATGATAGATTGACAATTAATTTTTATCAAATTCTCTACTGTATTCTAATATAGCATTACGAACATAACTTATTAATTTTTTCTTAAATCTCACTTGGCAAATTTAAGTGAAAATTGTTTCCTGAAATGGGTAACGTAAAAATAAATAACAATTCATGATTCATGTAGCAGTTTGAATTAAGAATTAATATTTGTTGTATGGTATTATTACACCAATCTTTTATTTTATAGAAGATAAAAGATTGGGAGGGTTGAGTACATTATTTAACAGCATACTACAGGGCCATTAACTAGTGAACAAATTCCATCTGATTAGCTATTCCTGTCATAAGTCTGCCTAGTTAAAAATGATACTTGTAACGAAAAGATAATTGTAACAAATACGGATGCTGTCAGTAATAAAAATAAAGAAAACTAGAATGGTTAAGAACTCGGAACCAATGAAAAGAAAAGAAAGAAATCGGTTCGCAGCTGTTGGTCAGTGTAATGTTGCAACCGAAGGAAGGCAAGAGTAGTGTGAACTGCATCCTAATCGAGCTCTCAAAGCCCTCTGGAATTCGAAACCAATGATTGCTTTTGATGATAAGAATAGAATAGGGTACACTAGTCTTCAGATAAATTGTCGTTCGGTGTCCCAGCCTTGGTAACATGGTTGTGTTCATAAGATCACACTTTTAGTAGTTTTCGGTCTTGTCGAGCAATAAATTATCTTCATTTATCAAATGATTTAAGAACCCATTTTACTTTTTAATAAAGTTTTGAATAATTTACACAGTTTTAATTCTGAAAGAGAAGGCTTTACTTGTATTAAATGTAGAACCAAATTTGAAATAATTTTTCAATTATCCAAAATTACATAGATAGCAATTCTGATCTCGAAACTTAAAGTTTCGCTTCCTAAAAATTGAAATAAGTCTTTTCAGATATTTCGTGGGCAAATCCCTTTCATTTCAGTTGGTGGTTTGTCCATCATGTTTTTTTCATAAATAGTATATGGTAAAAGAGAGTTCTTCTTTAGAAAATTGTTGGCAACTCTTTTAACAATGTAATTTAAAGCATTTTTCTCATCAAGAAGAAAAAGAAAAGGATGCAATAAGAATTTATTTCATCCTTGATATAAGTATGTGCAGATATTTTCTATGAATCAATCATTTCATGTATAAATATGAGTGGATTTAATAAAATGTTCCAGAATAGAAGCTTCTATATTCTCATGATTATGACCAATCTATTGTTTGCTGATTCCCTATATTCTCATGATTATGACCAATCTATTGTTTTTTTAATTTCTAACTTTTAAAATTTAAAGAAAATCCTAAATGCTTCTCGAAGATGGAAAAATACTTGTTTCTTCTTCATAGTTCTGAAAATTTAAGATTTCACAATTTCAGTAATTAACTTAAAATAAAATTAAAAACACTTGACACAGTATAAAAATTAATATAATATTCTGGTCAAAGTAATTTTCAACGGATTTAGAACCCAATAACAGCTGACTAGTTAACTACATAAATATCATTTACAGAGTGTGGTTTTTATTGAAGAATTTTAAATAATAGAACGGAAGTTAACAGTTGAATTAAATTTTAAAGATTAAAGTTTAAAATTTTTGAAAGTCTAAAATGTTTTAAAAATCTAAAGCTTAAATAAAAAAAAATTCAGATCTATTTTTACCTTATAATTTCTCCTAGAAGTTCTAATATGATTTTAATAAGAATTTGTGCTAGTTGGTTTTAGGTGGTTCAGTTCTAGGTGTAATTTCACTTTAATTGCATGGATTTTTTTAATAAACTGTAACACTTTTAGCTTTTCATTTTTCATTACTTCCAGCAAACCTCCCCTACAATCTCTAATATGCCTACCAAATTTGTAAATTTTTTTTAGATTTCACTTTAGATGCAAATAACGAGATAGGTTTCCTTTTAGAAAATCATTGCTAATAAATGAAGAAACAAGTACTAACTTTTAATACGTTCTACATGCCTTTTCCCGATAAACTTCCCTTACAGATTTAGTGTTAAAGCCATCTGTTGAAAACCTCTAAAATCGTGGTCTATCCATATCAATCTTGTTTTCAAAAACTATCTGAAACTTTTTGCTCACATCGAATAGATCCTAAATTAAACTTCCGAAGATATTCTGGGTAAAATATTTTTTATTGTAGTCCAAAGATAGCTTTTTGCCGAAATTTTCATTCAAAATATTAAATTTCTTGAATATAAATTCTTTTTTAAGAAGTAATGGCGTCATAATAAAATAGCTAGATGAAGAAATAATTTGGGCAACGGAGTTAAATTTACGGAATTCTACTGATTCCAACTGAATCTTACACCTTCACATCATTATTAAGTTGAATTTAAATGTAATTATTATTTTATAGAGTTAAGAAAGACGATCTTCAGTGCAGATGTACCATATGATCCAAAACTCAGGGAAAACTTTAAAAATTAAAAATTCGAAAATGAGTAAAGATAAAAAGATTAGATTTTCACCGAACAGATGGGCAAGAAGCCGGATTTCAAAAAAGAATGTTTGAATAGTTCTTTATTTGACTAAAAGATGGCGTGAAAGTGACAACTCGCTTGCAACTTACAAGTAAGCTTACAACTGGCAGCTGTCCGTCATGATGGCGGTTTGTCGCGCCACACTTTTGACGTTAGAATCTCCACAAACAAAATTCACAGGGTGTCTGATAGGGAGATCTGGGAGGCCATGCCTGAGAAAAGTATCAAGTGATAACTCGATCCTCCTCAAATGTTGAACGTAGCAGGCTTTGCACAGTCACAGCAATATGCCGTAGCGCTCTATTTTGCATAAAGGTGACTGAGTGCAGCAGTGGCGAAACCAGGGGGACTATGGGGATGCAACCCCCCTCCCCAGAGCTAAGCCTGAATTCTTGATTTTATTTAAAATCATTACAACTGTTTGTTCGTGATTTCCTTCTTTAAAAATAATAAAAATGTGTCAACATTGCTTTCTGGCTTGACCGGCTCGAAAATTTTCCTACTTTTCTAGTCATTCAACTTGTACTTGTAACGTTGTCGTGGTCGAAGACATTTTTTGGATAGTTATTTCATCGTCATTTTTATTAAATTATCAAAGTATTGTATTGTTCTTTATTATTCTTACTGTAAAGTGAGTAAAGTCTGTAAAGTTAAAGTGTTTTGGTTTACATAAGCCATGAGGTTCGACATTCGACACGACGATATAAAACTTTTATGACCTCAGCCCCACCCCCGCCGAGACCCAAATCCTGGATTCGCCACTGGTGTGCAGTGCCCGTCACGCTTGGTGTTGTTCTGTGACTATGCTGCAGAGCGCTCCCCAGTGACAGAAACTGTTTTTAAACACGCCTCTGTAATTATTGCGAAAAAAATGGACCGATTAAGAAATGAGCCGTGAAGCCATTCCAGACATCTTTTGGTCGAAAACAAACTGTTGTTTTCGTCATAAAAAGTCCGGCTTCCTTCCCATCTGTTCCTCTACAAACCACATATTTCTACCTTTATCCATTTTCGAATTGTCAATTTTTCAGCTTTTTCCTGACTTTTGGATCTTTCAGTACTTAATAATGATGAATGAGCTAACGCTCATAAGGATGCTTGCAATGTCCTCTGCACCAGTATTATCGTCCTCAAAGTAAATCCCGCTGGTTCTTATAACCCTATCATTGATAGCTTCTTCTCGAAGTTCATCGTCAGCAGTAAGCGTTTTCGTACCTACTTACGTTAAAAATAAACATCTCACGAAGAAGTTTATTTATGAAAGTCGTTGAGTGAAGAAGCAGAATTATGCAAACGAAGCCGCCTCCTGTTAAATTTTATGTTACGCTATTGCAAGTGCAAAATATCTTTTCACAGAGACGGTGGAAACAAAAAAATATTGAGCTACCAGAGTATCTCTGTAGTAATGTCAAAAAACTTTCCCAGGGAATTCTATAAAATATTTTTCGATAAAATCGAATCCATTTACTAAAAATTATATTTACTATAATATTTTAGTAAACAGTTTATATATAGCTCTAATTCAATGTATGTCATAATATCTTTATGTGAATCTTAAAAAATATTTTACTCGGAATTATATTATTTAAATATCTTTAAAAAAACTGTGCTTTGGCAAATGGATATCAATTAATCTTTTTACTGGTTTCAAATTTTAAAAATTATTGCAATATTCTAGAGACTTTGGTCAATCACAATCCTTGAGAAAAATATTTTAAAATTCTTTAAATATAAAAATGATATATATGCTATGATGAATGATATAGATTTTATATTGTTTTGTAACCTATGAAAGGGAATGAAAAAATGTAGGGAAAAGATTAAAATTATGAAGCTATGAAGTTTGGGATGAAAATATAGATTTCCACTATTCTTTTAACTTGAAAATATAACTTAATTTTTGCGGATGATTTTCTGACTCTAAAAAAGGTTCCGTTTTTAATCTTGTCTATTTATATTAATAAGTTCTTGTGTAAAGTTTAAAATATTTGCTCAAAAATTGATCATTAGTATATTCATTAATTCTTTCATCATCTACTCCAGGCAAAATCTAAACCAGGAAAAATAAGTTTAATTATAAAATAAATAACAAAAAACACCAATAAATAATTGAATGAGTCACAAAATAATCAAATCGTTATTAAATGAATAAATCTACATGAGTATATTTCAGAATATCTCTATACTAAAATCAAAATTCCATAATACTTTTAAGTGGTTTACCCACTTATCTCAAAATCCAATTAAGTTTTGTAATATAAATGCGTTAAAATTTAAACAGTATTAAAATTAAATGATTTTATTGTTTTTGTTCTTTTTATCGTAAAAACAAAATAAATAGCATTTAAAGCTAAATAAGGTTACTTTACTCTTAAATTAACACTTTTAACTAAATAACATTCCTTTTTACACATGAGATCTCACACTTAAAGCTGTAGAACTGGATTAATTCATAAAGTTACAAGAACATTAGGTTCTAAGAGTCATTTGGAAAATCCTGAACTGAAACAAATAAAAATGTTGAATCATTGGCAGTTAACTATAACTATCTGCGATTCTCACTTCAGTAAATATGCTGCAATATGTGAATCCAGTGAAATCGTCTGAAAAGATATCGCTCTAAAAATGAAAGATATTTCTCTTTTATTTTACAGCTCGAAGATACTCTCAAATTGGGAAGATGAAGAACTAGAATATACTGATTATTCTCATATACGGAAACCCTCCGTGCTTTTGCGCATGCGCCAGGCAGAGTTCATTTTACCGAAATAGAGGTGAAGTGAAAAATTGAGGGGTAGATGTATGCATTTTACTTAGCACGAATAACAAAGAAATCCGTAAATGCGCTCATCTTACTCATTGCCTGTAACTCCCTTCCGCAGAAAAATCGTCTAAAAGTGTTAGTCTCGGTATTTTTAAGCGAACAATAATAATACTTATATTTCCAATAAAAAAAATGAAAATCTACCACCATAAAAGCTGAAGTATCTAAGCAACGACAAATTGTATCCCCCACCGAAAAAAAAAATTCGACTTTTTCGAATAAAGTACTTTTATCTTTATATGATTCCTAAAATTCGCTTTATCAGAAATAACGAATTAGGGCTTGTTTAAATATGTATTTTGTACAAACATGACACCCCTTTTAAGGCGGCCAATCCTCTGAGCGGCCTGTTTTCCTTGGAAGGGAGGGTGGCCGCTGTAGAGAGGCTTCACTGCACGTCTAAGTTTAAATTCCCTTTTCAACCGTGCTCTTGCTGCTATTCAGACCTTTATCTTTCGCTCTCCTTCTAAAATTATCAGTGGCGAATCCAGGATTCGGGTCGGAGGTGGGGGCTGAGGTCATAAACATTTTGTATCGTGGTGACGAATGTCAAACCTCATGGCATATGTAAACCAAAACACTTTAACTTTACAGATTTTCCGCACCTGACAATAAGAATCATAAAGAACACTACAATACTTTCGATAATTTAATAAAAAATACAGTGAAATAACTAGCCAAAAAATATCTTCGACCGCGTCAACGCTACAAGCACAAGTGGAATGACTAGAAAAGTAGGAAAATTTTCAAGCCTGTCAAAGCCAGAAAGCCATGTTGTCGCGATTTTATTATTAATTTTTTTAAAAAATGAAAATTAAAAACAAACAGTTGCAGTGAAAACAGTGAACAAAAAGTGATTTGAAATAAAATCAAGAATTTTGGTTTAGATCTGGGGGGCTGCAACCCGATACCACCCCTCTAGATTCGCCACTGAAAATGATGAGAAGAGGATCTAGAAAATAATGATAAATTGAAAATATGTAAAACTGTTGATTAAGAAGCTTTGTAAATAGAAAAAATATCACAATAATTGCGAATGCTGAACTCTTCTTCATCTGAGAAATCATCATCGTATGCTGAAGGTGTCCACTTTAAACGATGCCGAATAGCTCATTTATATGTCGTTAGAGGTAGGCATATGATTCCAATTGGCAAAATGCTTTAAATGACGTAAACGTGAAGAATTGTATTTTATGATTTTTGAGTATTCACTGCTGAAAAATTACGAAGTATTAATTTTTATACAGTCCCCTTTTTCTATTAGTAATATTTAGTAAAATATTCTTGGCACACTAACATTTTAAACCAAAAAAAAGCTTCACTTTTCTGCGACTAAAACTGACCGAAGTATGAATCTTTGAACATCGTCATTTTTGATGATTTCAAACCATTTCAATGGCTGAATCAATCTTTCAATCCACCTAACTCAGTCAGTTTTAGTCGCAGGAGAGAGGAACTTTTTTTGTTTAAAATGTTAGTGTGTAAAGAATATTTAATTAAATATTACTAATAGGACCCTGGGGACTATATAAAAATTTAGACTTCGTATTTTTTTCTGCAATGCACTTATTGACTTAACAACATAAAATATCATTTTTTACATCATTTAAAGCATTTTTTCAATTGGAACTATAAACCTATAGCTGTCAGTTTAGAAATCAGCTCTTGGGCCACAATTAGAGCAGACATCCTATATATCCTCTAAATAAAGGAAGCTTTAAAATAATTTCTCCTGCAAACGAAAATATGAAAATTTGAATAACTAAAAGAAAAATATTCAAAAAATCTACGGAAAATGTATAAAAATTAAAAAGATTAGCACAGACACTAAAAATATATAAACAAGAATATAGATATATCTTCACATTCAGAGTATTCTGAAATGAGATCCTTTAATCTTTAAAAATCAACACTTATTTCTTAGATATCACATTTTTATCCTCTAACAATGACTCTTAAAATTGAAAAAATGTATATCTCTAAGGGTTCAAAAAGTTTCTCTTTGCAGTGTAATTCGTCGACTCTAGGAAAATCTTTACTTTCTGCGTAAATTTCCAATTATAGCAATTGTCTAGAGGCTTATTTTAACGATCTGACATGAAAAGATTTAAAATAATTTTCCCATCTGTTTTTTTGGAATCCTCTTGAGACAGTTGTATTAATCGTTATCTTATTCGGTTTGCACTTTGCTGTGAAAGTCGCAAAAACAATTTTTGTTCCTCCTTTTTCACATAAAAATGAATTTAATTCTCAGAAAAAGAATTAACAATGTAACATGGAATGTATTTCAACTATTTTTAATCTTCACAGCTTATTTTTCGTACTAAATGTTTTTAAATTATCTAAAATAAAAAATACATAAAAATATTATGTGTAAAATTTATGCGCTGCAAAATTAGAAAGCTTTTTTTCCTGCTATTTTAATCAAACTATTTAGCAGCATCAGGTCTATATTTGTATTTTATAGTGTATATATTGTATTTAGCAGCTAGTTTAGTTATATTAACGTCCCGTTTCGAAGTAGCACGAGGGCTATTTCGAAATTCAAGGTTCAAAATTCGAACCTCCGTCAGATGACGAGGACGACGCCTGAGCTGGTACCCCCTCTCCAAACTTCCGCACCGCACCAGCAAGAGAACGTTTGGCCTCCTACGTATGATTCAGCGTGCAACAGACCCAATACTGATCAGTTGATGTGAAACTTGTTTTCACATCAACTGGTCTCAGTTGCAAGCATCTTTATTTACTTATATTTAAAAATCATCCTTTCTGTATTATTTTTCTTACTTAAAGTTGGGTTTCTTTCATGCTTAAGTTGTTGGTAACTTTGACTCTAGATTATTTTGATAGTTATATTGTGTTATCTATTTGATAAACATGCATTGCATGAACTGGAAATTTAGGTAGCGTTTGCGTTAAAATACGTTCGTCTCTTCACAATAATTTCATCATTGAACCCATCCTTTAAATGATAAGTAATTGTCTGATACTTGTTTAGTTGCATTGTCCTTCATGAAACCATTTAGTAAGACAGTGAGCATACGGATCAAATCGTTGCTAATATATCCTTCCGTGCTTTGTTCAGATCATGTGCTTAAACTATTATAAACTTTACTACATTTACTCTTTTCATGTGAAAAAAAATAATGATGGTGAGGAAGATGGAGAGGTGTATTGTTGGCCTCATCTCACGATTTACATTCACGAAGTTCGGCACGTAACCTCACGTGCTCGTTCGACTAGTTTCAAAACTGAACGTTACTCCAATTAAGCAGTCACCAAATCTGCTTTGTTAAAATATGAAATATTCAAAACTGATTAAGATTTCTTTTTCCTCTTCTATTACGCAAAATATATTCCAATCTAATTGTATTACAAAACATTTTTTTTTACTTGACATTTGCACCAAATTCTAAAAGTAAGAAATATTTGGGTATATAAGTAACAAGACACATTCATTTAAAATTCCTGCCTTATTGAAATTTATTTTCAACTAGCTCAGAAACGGAGTAATAATTTCTTCATAGGCCCAACCGTTTCTGCGATCTAGAATGCTCCGAAATCTTGTAGAAACTTTAAGAAAGTTCTACGAATTTTCCAAATGTGCTTGTGTTGGAAATATTGTAGAATATTCTCAACTGTTTCAGAATTCTCTAAAAACTTCTAGAATATCCCAGAATGATGGAGAATGTTATGAAATGTGTAGAATTATCTACAATTTTAAAAAAATTATGTAATGCTCTAGATTATTTCAAAATGTTATCGAGAATTATCTAGAATGTTACAAAATGTTCAGCAATGTGTCGGTAAAGTCATGGTCGGGTTTTCAATTCCTATAGTTCCCACATAAAACAAAATATGGTTATGATACTTTCATTCCATGAAAGAGCATCTCAAAGAGTTTCAGAAATGCGGAGAGGTCTTGTGATGTGCGCGAAGATAGTCACGTGAGGGTGGTGTGACGTCAATGACATCTTCGCTAAGTCATGATGGGGCTGTGCAGAGGAAAGTTCAATATGTCCTTTGGTTTGCAAAATTCAAATCCGTGCTACGCGTACGTCGTTAGTATCATCGGGTGTTCCATGAAGATCCTTCCCCCACCCATCCACACACACAAACGTGAAAACAGCATTCACCATTGGGATCGCAAACTTAAAGCTGGACATTCACGACGCCGTGAATGAAACTTACACCGGTCCAGCCTAACTATCCAAAAAGGTGTAAGGTCATAAAAGAGCGTCCGTGAATGACTAGCCTAAATGGTTCGGCTAAAAAATGAAAGGGCATGAAGTGCCACCATGCCCTTTGCATGGAATGGATCTCTCGTGAATGACCAGCTTAAGAAAACTGATTGAAACATGTCTAAGAAAAGAAGTCCTTCAAGTCACGCCACCCTCAGGTGACTACATGTGCGAACATCACGAGACTTCCCATCATTTCCGAAACTCTTTAAAAAAAATTTTCACGCAGTGAAATTGATGAGGGCTTTCCAATATGTATAGATTCAGAAGCAGCCCAAAGTGAGGAGTTGAAAATCACTTTCCAGCACCTAACTACTTAGCAAATGTAGCTATCGAAAAAGTTTGCTTACAAAAGTTAATCATGATTGAATTATCTTTCGGCGTCCAATCGTAAGGGAGTTACGAGAAAATAACGTAATAGCATTCACCACATGTAATAGTTTTAAAAATATTCTAGTACATAAAGCATTAAAATTCTGGGACTTTGGAAATAATATTTCAAGGTTCTCCTTTCTCCAACATCACTTCCGGCATGCATGTCTAGTATTTTTGCCCGTTAGTAACAACTAGAAAATCACCCGTCATGGTGTGACGGGTGCAAATTGCCTCTTTATTCCAGAGATTTCCCGTCAAATTTGACGTGTTTAAATAGATACGTATGCGATAGAAATGTTTAATATTGATTGAAAACAAATAAAATAAACATATGTTTTATGACAGGAAATATTTTTTTTATTTACATATTTCATTATTCAAAAAACCTCTTGGTCTAAAAAAATCTAGAAAATCTAGTAGATATAATCTAGATAGATAGAAAATCTAGTTTCAAAACAAAGCACTTCTCTGCTTGTCAAACGTTGCCAAAAAATATTATCAAATCATATCATGGCGATTGCAATAAATAATGAGATGCATCGTGGCATCCAAATATATCACGCCCATGATATACCACTGACGTAATAAACTACTTTCTATTGAAAAACGGAAATTAGTTTGAAATATAGGATTAATATAATTTAAAATT
>BGPR01005078.1:87407-99823 GCA_013235015.1 Araneus ventricosus
ATAAATTTTATATCAATCGATAGAAAATTTTATTTCACTATTTTAGATCTATTAAATTTGAAATTAGAACGAAAATTACTCTTTAAAATTTAAAATTACTGAAATTTAGGTTCTCTAACAATGAAATAATGCTGATTAACGTCTCACAGTGCTATGGCTCGAGTTTTATTGTTGGTGACGTTAGAGCGTTACCGAGAGATCTGGGCTATTATATTAGGAATTATCCGAATGGATGAATTCGGTTCTGTGGTTTAGGAGATGTGGAACACATACATGCTAACAATGACTATTACTTGTATAATATACAACAGAGTTTATTTTTTCTAGAACACTGCGATCTCCGATATTAATTTTTGGGCATAACATTTGTGTTTATTTGTTTTGATGCAAGAGCCAACATTGGCTAAACTTCACCATGCATATTAGGGTGAAAATCCAAGGTCATTAATAAAAGCATTTAAGAGACAGTTTCAACTGAAATCGTGAGAGCAGGCAATATCTCGAAAAGCTTAATTGACATAATTATTTGATAGAAACCAGATGAAACGCAGACATAAAGCAAATTTGGAAATATTAAATGCAAGTAAAAAAAAGCGAATAGCTTTTAAGAAGTTAAAAATATTTGGGTTGTGTTTTTCTACCACCAAGTCTTGCATTTTTATAGACGATGAATGGAAAAGTGGTTTCGATGAGAATTAAAAAAAGGGTATTTGATTAAAATGTGATGAATAGTAAGATCAACATGACATGTGGGACACACGGGCGCCCCTTCTCCTAAGATAAGTTGTCTATGAGTGAAATGTGTATGTCCTATAGGGAAGCGAATCAATTTAACAACCCACCAGTGGCGACTCGTAAGATCAATTCAAGCAGTGCTGTAAAAGTTGTATAAACCTAAGTTGTAGGAAATTTTGTGTTGATTATTTTGGTATATGATGATGATATACCAAAAATTTATAGTTTTTAAGTTATAAGCAGAACACTGGGGTAAAAAATTCATGTTTCTTCGGTTAAAACTAAAATTCCAACAAAACGTTTTGGTGTCAACCCTCAGATTCGTAATCAGCACCCCAAAAAACATAAAGGAGCAAAAAATTACAACTCTTCCAGAAAAACCAAATGAGGAAGGGGACGACAAACGAGAGCTTGGGAAAACGTAGCTCAAGTACATGTAATTTCAAGCGGAGAAAAGGTTGCTTTTTCTCCCGACTGAGATCTCCGCGTTGCTCAGTGCGAGAATTTTGATCCTTAGAAGGGGCAAAACTCTATGCAGCTCTGATCTCTCTCTCTCTTAATTCTTGATTGATTTTCAATCCTCCTTTAATGTTTTATTACTTTTTCGCCATTCTCGTTGATCATTGAACTCTCGAAGTGGAAAAATAAGCCAATTAGAATAAAAAAAAGGAAATACAAGCTTTTAAAATAATTTCAGGAGAGACTGCGGCTCTAACGGACCAGCCGCCACTGCATCCTACTCTTGTATAGGAAGAATGTTTTTGAAGCGAAGTTTCTTAACGCAGGGCTTCGGGATGGGGAGCCAACATAGAAAACCCGACCGTCACTAGACGGGAAGACGTCGTACCATTGCAGGCGCATCAGTGCAGCCACATATACCTATGCTCTCGTAGGCTGTGTGTATAAACGTGTTGATACGGAATGCGCGCATGCGCTCTATTAGGGAATAGACTGCATTCGTATGCCGCTCAGTAAACACGTGCACAAACGTAATATTTTATTTGATTTGAAGGTTATATTATCGTGTTAATTTTATATATATATTATCGTGTTAATTTTATATATATATTATCGTGTTAATTATATCTAAAAAAGTACAATTGTATTAGAACACCTAAAACAGCTTCTAAACGTAACAAAGAGTACAAGAGTTTTAATTATGTCTAAATCGTGTAGTAGCAGTGATGGATTAAGTGATGCTGTAAGAAGCTTCGCTTCTATCGTGCGTCCACTCACTGACACACCCGCTTTTATTCCTTTAAAACACGTTTCACATTTCGAGAACAATAAACAAATGCCATCCCAGTTTATACTATAAAATAAAGTGGACATAGATTTTCTGAACACCTGCGTAAAAATTCTAAGCACAATTGATGAGAAATTCGGGGATAATACTCGACATTTGGGAAAATGATAAATGAGAAGATTGTGAACCATTTTCTTTTCTTGCATTTTGTTTTATTACGGTTGAATACGCAGACTATCAAGAAAACGTTCCCTACGAAGCGACACACTTCGAATAAATTGTTCATATCGCTCCAAGAAAATGATATCTCCGAATGAAGGAAATATGTTTGAATAAATCATTCTTCAAACTTCGTTCTGAAACAAACTTTTTCTGTATTACCGCTTTGAAAAAAAGTGGAATTCGTTTCATTTCAAAGTGAAAAATATATTTCTCAATTCAGATGTAACGTTCATTTGTTTTCTTTCAGCAGCTGTATGCATTATTTGAGGAATAATTCGAGCCGTTTATAGTTTTTGCTCTAGTCAGAAAAAGAATCAATATTTTGCAATTTAGATTTTAAACAAAATGATGACTCTATTCGATGAGGGCATTGCAGTTACTCATAAAATATTCAAAGGAAATATCGTCAACATATCCGTTTTCCTTGCAATGAATACATAAATGGATTTTTTGGCTCTTAGATGCATTAACTTTTTCAAGTAACAGATTTATTGCAATTCTTGAGAGGTTATTACTTTATGCTTTAAACTAACAATTATTTTGTTTGTTTTTCTTGTCGATTTTGATACATTTCAGGTTTGGTATCATTACTCGTTTTTATTTAACAAATGTCTGTAGAGATAGAATTTCGTAATCGATTTTTCAAATGCTTCCTGATGTGCTTGAAATCTGAAATTTTGTACCTTTTGTTTGTTCTTTTGAAATATAATATTTTAATACTATTTTCAAAACTTAATTATCAGTTAACTTATTTTAATTACATTTTGATTTCGTATAAAAAGCGCCATCTGATGGAGAATTTGAGAATGATCACACCATTACGTCACATTCATAATAATGAACTATGAAATATATTAGGCTAAAAGGTATATAATAAAAAAAAAGTTTCTAAAGACACGTTTTTATGACACGTGCTAAAAGGTAGAAAGTTTTTTTTCTCCAAAATATGGCCTCCAAAGCAAAATCGTAAAACAGAGGGCCGCTGAATATAACGCAATCAAGAAATTAAGATATTCGTTGTAACTTACAGAAAATTTATAAATATTCTTCAAAAAATGACGGGAGGCTGTCTTTTTCAAACAGCCGTTTATGTTAAAGGCGCGTGACTCTTTTGTTTCTCGAAGTTACTCGCGATACTCTTGTTTCTCGAAGTTACTCGTGATTCTCTTTTGTTTCCCAAAGTTAATCTCAATTCTCTTTTGTTTATTTTTGCCCAACTTTGAGACTCAGTAGTCGCTGAACTACAATTCGGATTTTCAATTTTTTTTGTAAATTCTGTTGTTACCCCTTATCTCTAAAATAAGATATTAGTTATGTTTTTAACATATGTAGTTACCGAGATATAGAGGATCTCCCATACAACGTTTTTCGTGGCGTTTTGGCGTGTGAATCAAATTCCTTCCTGAGACCCCAATGGGAGGAACGTAGTCCTACGTTAAAAATAAAAATTACATTATAACTTCCAATTTGCTTAGAATATTTCTAACATTGTCTCACGCTATTACGGTTCTGCTTTCAGATCAATATATTTGATTAAAATCATTTTTACTTTTTAGTATACAAATAAAAGTTTTTTAAAACATTTTTTTAAATCGCTTTAAAGAAGTGATACTCGAGAATCAACGGGCGTCACAACCAGTGATGTAAAATACCCAGATATTTATTTTTAAGGGTAAATACCCAAAATGGGTATTTACCTGGGTGTTTATTTTTCAATTAACTCTATTCATATAAAACATAGGCACTGCTGTGAAATATGATGCCTCTATATAATCTAAATACGTATAGAATATATATTGAGCATAAGGTAAGGTAAAAAAAAGGAAACTAGTAATATATGAACCTTTTAAATTCTATAAAAACTAAGAAAATGAATCAGAAAAAACAAAAATGCAATACTATATCATGGATCTGACATAAAATACGTGGCTTAAATATCATTTTTTTAAAAAAAAAACTCAACTAAATTTTTAAAAAAGAAAATGTTGAGTTTGATTTTAAAATGACAAAGAGCAGATAATAGAAATTAAAATGAAACATACAATTGTTTATAATTCTTTTTGGATTAATAGTACCAGATAAGTTAGCAGATGTTTGAGTTCTAACAGTTTTAAAAGTGAATTATTCTGAAAGTAACATTTACTCATATTACTTTCAACAGAGGTAAGTTATTTTTGTAATAAGATTTTAGCAAAAAGCAATGAAATTTTTTTGTTGCTGAATCTGTTGTATTATTTGACGGTATAGTAGACACACACACTCACACACAGCTTCCTGGTTAGACGGGATTCATCTGGATTATGAACATAAATACTTATATGTTCTTAAAACTCTAAATTTGATGTAAGTGTCATGGTTGGAATCTGATTAAAAGAAAATTCATCAGCTATTTTATTCCTTTCAAAACCTTTTTTAATCCAACAAGACTTTTGAAACATTTTGTATGTGTTTCTCCATTTTGCTTACATTAGCAAGTTTGTACTGAACATTACAATACTTATATTGGATACTTTTATCCTTCTTAACATTAAAAGCTCCAAGCAGTTTCTTTTCCTTTTTTTAAATTTTTAACGTAAAATTCACAGTAATATTAATACACGTGAAGTAAACGACTAACTATTCACTAAATCAAAACAAGAATGGTTGACTTCCAGCATGGCAATGGGAGTAAATTATGGATCACAAGATTCACTGGCATTGTCTATCTCTACTAATAATAAAGGAGAATATGTGTGTTTTGGCGCTCTACAGGACAGACCGCTAGGCCAAGAGCAACAAAATTTGGAACAAACATACTTTGGAGGGTGGGAATTTGCACCTCGTAACCGTTTTCAAAAAGTTTTAATTAGAATTTTAATTAATTAAAAATTAAGCGAAATTTTGAGAAGCGAGTTTTTCCTATATAACTTCCGAAAATATTATAGTACAAACATTATTTTTACACCATCTGAAAATTTAAAAACTTATCTTTTCAATATATCAATTAAGTTTTCATTCTATATTTTTCACTAATTTTAATAAATTTTTAAAAATATTTTTTGGCATTCATTGTTACAATGAAATTCAAACCGTTGTTTCTCTTCCATTGTTGAAAGCTAATATAATATTCTATTGGATTTTCTTTTCTTTCTTTATTTAATCAATTTTTCTGTGAAATCTGTAAAGAAAGTCCTCTAGATAGTAAGTATATAAAGAAATAATCCAGTAAAACTGAACGATTATGGTTGCTATGTTTAAATTCATTTTATCAGCATGCTTTAAGCCAATTAACATGCTGCTTGACGTAAAACGTGCCGCGATATTTCGATGTTGAAATAGATTTTTAAAATTAAAATTCGCTTCGATTACTTACAATTAGATGTAACTTGACACGAACAGTTACTTGACTCCATTAGGGACTTTCATATACACAAGGAACAGAATAAGTGCAAGACTACGTCAAGAACGCGGGCTAAATCTCTATCGCAATCTGAAGTTTAAAATTACTTTGTTGAGCGAAACGTGAATATCAAACTATACATAAGAGAGTCGGTTGAAATTATATTCCCGGCGAACAAGCTGTTCGCCGAATAGCTAGCTATAACATAAACGGCGTTAAACATAATTATTATATTGTAAGTGTCATAGTTTCAAACCGTAAAAATTAAATTTCCCCCCGATCCCGTTTAAGTTTTAGAATACTTTATTCTGACTCCTGATAGCAATTGGTTTTGTTTCTATAATTTAGTCAAAACTTTAATTTAAAAATTTTATAACTATGTATTATGTTTATAAATTTTATGTTTGATTTTGAATCGCCATTCGCAAATACTTTTTTTACAAAATACCCAGTTTAGGGGTACTTATTTATATTTTTATTTCATTTTGAATCATTCGCAAATGCTTTTTATAAAAAAAAAATACCCAGTTTTGGGATATTTATAATTTTTATGTTTCATTTTGAATCAACATTCGGAGATGAATTTTTTTTTGCAAAATATCCTAATTATAAATTTTATATGTTTTATTTTGAATCACCATTCACAAATGCATTTTATTTTCGCAAAATATTCAGTGTAAGGGTATTTATAAATTTAAAGCCTCATTTTGAATCACACCATTCTACGTTTTTTCTCCTGCAAATACTTTCTTTGGGGGATATTTACAAAACTCTGTATGTTTCATTGTGAATCGACATTCGAAAATGTTTTTTTCCGCAGAATACCCAGTTTTTGGGTCTTTACCCAGGCCTTGGGTAAATACCCAGGTATATACCCAAAAAATATTTACCTACCCACTGGGTATTTACCCACCCCACATCATTGGTCACAACTGCATGACAAATGTAACATGATTTTCATCTGCACGTTACCTTACGCTGAGTCATTTCCTTTTTTTTCTCTCACAAGAGCAGCGATGGATTCCAAAATTAAATTGTCTTAACATATTTCAAGTGAATCACGTGAGTATGATCGCTTCAATTGCTAATTTGGAATGTAATAAATTCGTTCAGGTTAGATATGAAGATTTTTTATTGGCGAATTAGTCGTAAAAACATAAGTTGAATCATATTCACACTATATTTTCCCCCCATTTCTGTAAGGAACTACATAATCAAAAATCATAACGAGAAGGGTTCTTTTAAAACAAACAAGCAATAAATCATTTGTAATTCTTTTTCTAACTACCAGCGCTGGCAACAATGTACATTAGGATGGGTGGGGAAAAAATCGATTTTTCTAGTATCGAATTCAAATCAAGCGCAAAAGTTGTGTATTACCATGCTAATCAAAGAGAAAATATGGAAAAAAAATTATACTTTCAATTTTCAGCTCGCAAAAACAGCATAAAGTTTGGAAAAAATTACAAAAACAACAATATTTAACTCTACGCTAAAATTATACAGACTGCAGATTTTTGTTTCTAATAGAGTCTAAGTACTTCATTTTAGTTTCCTGATGACAGAAAAAAAAAACCATGCACTACATTTTGAATTCGAGCAAAAGACACAAATGTTAGAGTTTAGGTGGAAAATGGAGGTTTTTACAGTTTAACAAATAAATTTATTGTGGTATTTCAACTTATAAAATGCAATCTTTCTATGTTTAGGTCCGTATTTGACGGACGGATATCTTTTAATGACAAACCAGACAGGAGCATATGTCTTCATAATGTAGTTAACATTTAACAAACATTTTGAGTGCGCTTGTAGGGTTTGTTTGGGAAATGAACAAATGCAAGACCCGGATTGCACATGACAGCCATCAGGAGTGACTGAGAGGTCCAGGATCTCTTACGGCCACATCTGGAGCGCATTGTTCTGTCTGGATTGCTCTGACAATATCCAGAAGGTACTGTTGATCTTCACTAAGATCAGTTTTATTTATATTGATTTCATTTAACTCAATTGCTTCGAAATTTATAATGGGCAATTTCTCACAATTAGTCAGTTGTTTGTCTGTTTTCCCAGAAAATGACTCTGGTCCCGTCCAAATATTCATTTAAATGTTTGAATGGTAGCACGTTGAATTGAAGTAAGCATATGAACCACTGCATCGGGCACTGGATTTTAAGTTCTATGTTGAGGACAACACCATTTTTTTCATCCTGTGTTTGTTGCTGTACCTTTAAAACCAATTCATTCCAGTTCATTAATGCCAGCATCTTTATCTTCCAAGTATTTAATAATGCACTTGGCTATATCACTACTGGTTCGACTTGCTGGTGTGACGTGACCGACGTTATTTTCTAGGGAATTTATTAGGGTGCGCGATTTTTAAATTAAAAGTATAATTTTTTAAAAGTTTTTCCGCTTATTAGCATGGTAATGCACAACTTTTGCGCCCTATTTGAATTCGATACTCGAAAAATCGATTTTTTTTTTTTTCGACTACCCTAATGTTCATTTCATATTTTGGTATTTGCAAATAAATTTCTAATCATCACTGAATTACTTTTTGCCTATTTCCAAAAAATTGAGTGTGCATCTCAGCAAAAATGAAGTTTAAAAGAAAGTTTTTAAATTTTATTTTTGCATAAAACTTTCGGCCCCAAAAACGCATGAAATGTTCAAAAAAGCCTTAGGGGAAGATTTTTGATAATAAACGAAGGTAATAAATGATGAAGCGAGATGTTTTAGAAACCAAGATTCATCTCTAAATTGAAAATTATTATATTGTCGCTGATAAAATTGTGAAAATAAATTATTATTACTGCGTTTTGAAACGGATCCGTAAAGCACTTCGTATAAAACTAATGAATTGTGGCGAAGCTCAGACATTGTTCCAAGCCAATAAAATCTCCCGTAATCCTGTAAACGTTTGAGAAATTTTGTTCAAGAATTCAAAAAATGTGGCTCTACATGCTTAAAACTGCCACTTTTCGTCATCGTTTTTTTATCAGAAGAGGATTAAAGAAATTAAATCAGAAGACTTTTTTTGGTTAAAACACGGAAACAATCCTGGGTAAACGTTGTCATAATAGCATTGCAGTTTAGTTCAATTTCTTTGTCATATGTGAAGCAGGGCCGGCCTTAGAAGGTGCGGGGCCCCAGCAGGAAACAATTTTGGTCTCTCTCTTCTCTCTCTCTCTTTAAGTTTCAAAGAATCTAAAGACTTAGAGTTTGAAAAAAACAAGAAAACAGCTCGAGTGATTCCCTCGACTTTCTTGTATACTGAAACAATATGGTGCGTTTTGTACTTCGTAATACAGCGAAGAAAACCGGGTATGTATTTTTGGTGTCTTTCCTTTCTTCCAATTGGAACCAAAGATTATATAGATCTGCAATTTTAGTAGCAAAACCACAAACCAAATTTCATTTGTCTAGTTTGTAGCGTTTTTTAGTTACTGCATTCACAGCCAGGTCTGAAACGTGGATATTCATCAAACTCTTGAGTTCGAATTCTTTGATGATCATGTTTCTTTCCCTTTGTAGACTTTGTATGCCTGAAATTAAGAAAAAAAATAACTCTCTTACATTCTTAAACTCAATTTTACTACCTCTGGTAATGGCGCCCATGCCACGTGCCCTACCTAGTTACGCCACTGAACTGAGCGGAGAGCATTCTGGCGCGGGGCCCCTTAAGAGAGGGACCCTATTGTGAGCAATTGGTCCAATCGGCTAAAAGCCGGCCCTGATGTTAAGTAGGGGAAAGTGGGGTAAAATCGGGTAACTAAGAATCGAAAGCCTGATGGAGATAAACTATTCTACATAGAGCTTGTCAAATTTTATTAACATATTTTATTGTTTATCGGAGTACAATATACCTTTCCAGAAAAGTCATAGTTTTACTTCTTTTTTACTAATGATATTTTTATTTAAAAAGGTCAAACCACCCGGTTCTGCCCCACAAGGTACACATGATAACTTTATGGAAAATTAGGAAAATTAGATTTTCAATGGAGAAGCAGACTGACAGTTTCTTCTTCTTGACTAGTTGAGTGTAATTAGAAACAGTCCGCTAGAAAAGAGAACTAAATAGCGCCAAAATCAAGACACCTGGTTTTTATCCCACTCTACCCTTTATAAAGTAAAAATATTAAATTCGATCTCCATAACTTGAAAAATAAAAATTTAAATATAAGGTCTGTCTGAACACGGTAACCGAAAAATAGAACTAGCAAGCCGAATGAAATTCGGTATACGATCTTTAATCAACGTAAGTTATGTATCAAATTTTGAACAAAATCCATCTACGCGAAACATGCCCGTCTGTCTGCACATGTTCACGTGAGCGCAATGATTCGAAACATTGATGAATTTTGGGTGAAATCCATCTGCAAGAAGCCTGCAGACTCACTAACGCAACGCGCTACATGGACGACACTTGGTTGAAGGTTTTATCACCAGAAAACTGTAGGGTTGTACCAAAAGTTAGACCAAATATGTAAACGGGTGGACTGTCGGGCATGTTCTTGTGTATGTTAAAACGATCTCTTAAACTCTACAAGCAAAGAAAATGAAATTTCTTATGCGGTCTCAACACCAAAAATGCATATCAATATCAAATGGTGTACCCAGTTGATCAATGGAAAGGCATGTAACATGTGTACTGCCTGTCCGCCACGAGAACTCTGCTCGCCATGTTGTCTCGTTGACGGCGATAGATATATATCAACATATAGCAACTGGTTATGTTAAGGAAGATACATTTCGAATAGGAGGCCAGTTTGCGGCGGCAAAAAAGTACATCATTCGTAAACTTCTGTCTACTTGAAATGGATTCCTCCTACAATAGCCTGTTTCTATAGCGACCACCGTCAACGAGACAACTTGACGAGCAAAGTTCTCGTGGCGAACAGATAGTACACGATTCACTTCACTGTACTCCAAAACTAAGCAAACCATGCGCCATATTGTGCAAGTACACGAGAAAATCGAGGGAAGTACACTCCCGCTGGTTAATGAATCGTACACAGAGGCGGCGCCAGAAATTTTCCGACGTTAGGGAGGGGGCAAGACATCTCCAACAGGGGGGCAAGCAAAGTTTTTCTAATTTAGGTAACTTCAAAATAACATATAATAATTAATTTTATATTTAATTAAAGGTAATTAAGTATTAGTTAGCGAATTTGATTATAATAATTAATTATTTGGAAAAATTAGCTATTTGTTTAATGATGTGCGGTAAGAATTGTATGACTGAACAAAAAGCAATAATTGAAAATGAAGAATTATGAACATAAATCTCTTAGGAAATAAAATGTACCGCACTGATATCGGAAAAAATTTGCAGATTATTATCTAAGTCTCATAACAAAATAAAATAATAGCCGAAACAAGTGAAAATAATCATTAACAAATTTTAAACCTATAATTGCATATCTTCATATCTCTAATAATAATAAAGGAGAATGTGTGTGTTTGTGTGTCTGTGTGTGTGTATTTGTTCTCTGCAGGGAAGACCGCTGGACCTAGAGCTACGAAATTTGGCATAAACCTACTTTGAGGGGTGGGAATGTGCACCTCGGAGCCATTTTTTGAAATTTTATTTAGAACTTTAATTAATTAAAAATTAAGCGAAATTTTGGCGTTTTCCATTAATAACTTCCGAAAATATTACAGCACGAAAATTATTTTTAAGCCATCTGAAAGTTCAAAAAAATACCTTTTCAATTATATCAATTAAGTTGCCGTATAAGTTTTCCTCTAATTTTAATAAATTTTTAAAAATGTTTTTGGCATAATTTACAACAATACTTTCAATTCAAACCGTTTTCATCGTTTAAACAAATATTTAATTGTGCGTTTATTGTTGAAAGATGATGTAACATTCTATTACATTTTGCTTTCATATTTTATTTAATGAAAATTTTTGTGGAATCTGTAAACCAAGCTCTCTGAGATATTACATATATTAAGAAATATATCCATTAACCTGAATGATTATGGTTGCTGTATTTTCATTCTTTTTTGTCATGTTTTAATCTAGCTATCATGTCGCTAGTAATAAAATGTACTGCGTTATTTTAATGTTGAAATCAAATGCAGATTTTACAAGAGGAATAAGAAAGTGAAGATAGTGCCGACAACATGGAATTAGAGGTTACATGACATGGTCAGTTATTTGACTCCATTAGGAACATTTATGTAGACGATGAACAGAAGAGGTCCAAGGTCAATAACAGAACATAGGATAAATATCTACCACAATCTGAAGTTTAAAATTACGTTGTTAAGAGAACCATGAATATGAAATGATGCAAGATTCAATCGAAATCATATTCCCGGCGAACAAATTGGTCGCCGAAGGCGGCTAGTTTAAAATAATTGGCAAAACCAGTGGACCAGTTCCCCAGTACCAGACACTGGACCGATGTCGATAATTTTTATTTCATACGGAAACTTTTGTCATCAATTGTCAGGATATGTCATCAATGGTCTCCTGCCACCCACCACCTTCCATTTTCGAGATATATTGCAAAATAAAACTTTGGCAAAGTCCCTCAGCTTCTACAACCGCCAATTCGCCACTTTATTTCGCCGAGTTGCAAGCTACTATCTATTAATATTACGGGAGAACAGTCGGTCGCCGTATGCGGCTAGTCTATATATTTAAAATAATTTGAAAAACCAAAGGACCAATCCCCAGCCCTAACCAATTGGATGTAGACGATGAACAGAATAGATGCAAAGCTACTAAAAGAAAACAGGTTAAGTGTCTATAACAATTTGAAGTTTAAAATTGCTTTTTTAAGGGAACTATGAAAATCAAATTATGCACATGAGATTCAA
>BGPR01005079.1:4320-46243 GCA_013235015.1 Araneus ventricosus
AGCATGAAATGAGTGAAGTCTACCGCCTATATTTGTAAGGAACAAAGATTAAATGCAATATGAACTTCCGAACAGTAAGCGGAATTAGTATGAATAGATAAACAAATCTTTATTTTTGAAACAAGACTTTCGAGAAGTATTCTCTTTCGAGAAGTATTCGCCTCTTCCATTAATCCGAAAATTTGCATGCGATTCTGGAGAATATGCTTCTGGTATAAGATCAAGGAAGATAGATATTTTAAGAATAGCTATGATTTAGGCTTATTCCATCTTGTCTCGAGGACACATCATTGCAATAACTTCGTTTACATTTTAGAGAATTGCCAAAATATTTAAATACGAAAATTAGGGCTTCGCGATTATTCAGAGATTCCTCCTCGTGACACATACCATCGAAACTGTTCATTAATCAAAGGGTATATAATATCTGGATCAAGGAACATAGTGTTTAAAGACTGTGGATTTTAATACCTTCAAAGAATTAGCGCACTTACGGAAGCTTACGAATGTGCATTCCTGAAAATTGTGATATTGAGCATTTCAGAATTGAGAGAAAGGTTTTCTCTCGCATGCTTCGGTTTTCCGTTTAATATATCAAAATAATATTTAATGGGTACTATGCAATTATATTAAAGGCAAAATTTTAAAATGACCTATCTTACATCAAATAACTGATGTATGGGTACTATTTACATCCATTAATATGAGATTTTACGACATTAACATTGAACATTCGAACGACATTCTTACATTGTAAAGAACATGGACGAATTTTTTTACGAGTCCTTATAATTTTTACTCAATTTTTTTGTTATTATTTTGGAATGACTGTAATGAATTTCAAATATTTATTGCCTTCAATTTCTTCAAAGAATATTGCATTCAGAAAACCTTTATATCCTTAATCCTTTGTTTTTCTGATAATTTACAAAGAAATAAGTTAATTGATTTGTGATTTTCATACCTATTTCGTAATTTTAAATGGCATGAAAGTTTATAAAAGAGGTACTGGCGAATAGATTATTCCATCCCTCAAATGACGACATATAATTGCCACTGAAACAAACTTTATAATCTTTCTTATACAAAATGTCCTAGAACTTATCCTTTCTAAGTTACTCACAAGCAGTAACAGCACCTAAAAGTTCCATTGAACAATTACAAAACGTCTAAATGTATAACTACGATTACCACACAATTTCATAAATTCCAGAAAATGTATATCTATAAGCTTTTTCCCTGGATTGGAAATTGGTTATCTCAGATTTAGTTATTTTTCTCAAGCAGAATAGAGCAACGTGTCGCAGATCTCAAGCATGAGGGGTTCAGGAATACGAATATATTCCCATTCCTCAGCCAGGCATTTGAGGGAATTGTTGATATATGTCCTGGGTGGGGGAATGATCAAATTCAATGTAAATTAATTCCCGAGGAGCATTGCAAATTAATTATTGCCGTAAGCTTATGATTTCTAATTTATCTTATTTACTGGTCTTATTTGCAAACGAAACCTCATATCCAAGAACTTTTATTTTAGAAAGGTGGACACCATCTTAAGGTTTTATTTTCTTTTTTTTAAAATTTTATTCACGGTTAGAAATTTAGGAAACAAAAATTATGATCCTTATCTGATTTTTTATATGAAAGAAGAGAATATTTGAAAACATTTCCAATAAGGAAAAATGTGGCTTTTTTCTATTGTTTATTTTTCAGAAATATATGTTAACTTTCTATATTGTAGTCAATGACATCTATGTAATATCATTCAATATATAATATATTTATTACGCAATGATACACAAAAGCTTATACAGTTGGAATACAAATTATATTGTGGTGTATTTCGTTAATTATCTGGAACATGTTTGTAACGGCTGGTCGTTTTATCCTCTGGAATGATCTTCTTCTTTCGTTTCACCGTTTGTGGCACAACGACAGCTGTTGGTTAAATCCCACTGCATAAAAAAATGTATGTCTAAGAATATATGAAGAAATGATCGAATAATACGACAGACACAATTATAATCTAGCTTTTAGAAATCACAACCATTCATTCATTAAATTGTGTGATATTGTAGATGGCGCTCCTGCTGCACCGGGTGACGTCAGTCTTGTAATGTATATAATTGGATGTTTCCCATCACTCACCGCTCACTCGCTCGCGCCACAGACTTAACCTCAGCCATTTCAGTCTGCAGTTTAGATCGAGTTATTGCACCTTCTGAAATTGACATGTGTACTAAGTCGGCACTAGGGCTGAGTGAATACGTGAATGTTGTTTTTAGTTCTGTAAATAAGAGTTTTTGTTTTTATAGGAGTCTCCAGTGTCTTCTTTGAGATGGTATCGGTCCTCACCTTCTGCAACAGTAAGTAAGTGCCGACAATTATTTAGCCAAAATAAGGCACATGCAATTTCAGGAGTTTTAACATTCCTAGCAGAATAATCTCTGAACAATTCACATTTGAAACATAAGCTTCCTTAAAATGACATTTATCGTAGATAAATTCCCTTGAAAATAGCAAACAAAATAAAAAGACGCCCATCGTAATGAAAGAATCTTTTATATTTAAAGTAATATGACACAAAATACCAACAAAATATTTTCGAACAACTTCATGGTCTTAGACTATATGAGAAAGGGATCAAGAATATTCAATTAAGCACCGACAACTATTTAGCCAAATGAGGCGCAGGCATGATCAACAGCTTTAAGTATCTATACGAAATAAGCTTAGATCATTTAGTATTTGAAACATATACTTTCTTAATGTACATTAATCGTAAGTAAATAGTTCATGTGAAAATAGCAATCAGAATGAAAAACGCCCATTGTAATAAAAAAGTTTTATATTGAAAGTAATATGACACAAAATACCAACAAATGATTTTCAATCAATTTGATTTCATGTTGTTTATTTCTAAAAACTGAACAGTTGGACATTTTTAATTAAACTCAATAAAATCAACTGAATTCAATTAACAGCCATTCTCTCTTCAAACCCTGCCTTCTCTATCACCAATAACATCGATTTAGGAATATTCAAAACTCGGAACTTTTGTTAATTTCCCTATCTATATACCGGCCTTAAAATCGTATTTAATCATAAGCGTTCACTATGCTCAGGGAGGGGGTAGGAAAATACGAATAACTTTAATCTCCCTGCAGGGGGCCAATCCATTTCATTAGACTTATCCCTTAGGAGTCAATGTTTGCCCTCTTGATTGCTTCCTGAATGTTAAATTCGCCTAGGTTTACATTGCTGATCGATTGAAATCTTTTGGATATCTCATCTTTCCTGTAAAGGGATTGGATGGACAATCCTTATACTGTCACTCAAGTGTAAATGGAAACAACTGATTAGGATCACCTGTGTCTGGTCGGTTGCCCTGCGCCACAGCGGTTCGATAAGCACGTAATTGGAATAACTCCCTCTTCTGTCAGTCAGTTATTATCCCAGATAGATTCGGTTGGCTGGATGGATTTATGACGGAATATACAAATGCACGTCGCTTAATGATCACTATTCTAAAAATGGTGTTACTTTTCTGCGTTTGTGATGTGGCTGAGTCAAATCCGAATTGGTAGCCTTGCTTCTGAAACTACGTGTATTAAACAACTTATGACTTTTCTTCTGTTGAAAATGCATTAGATAGAATTTGAAGAAAGTCCATATAGGCTTCAATTTTTTTATTCCATAGTCCTTCTTATTTGCATAATTTGTGTCGTTAAATTCAGACCTGACTGTAACCTCCATTACTGGTGCTGCGGAGAAATTGGCAAAGAGGATTAATACTAACTCCAATAACTCCAACTTTGCATGATGGTAATTATTAAAACAGAACACAAAACGCTCTGTGTTTGGGTTCAATTAGAGAAGTCTGTATAACGTAACAAATGCAATTATAGCTATTTTGTGACAATATGATTGAAAAATAAAATTTGCATTTTTATCTTCTTATTTAGTGGATTATTAATTGAACTTTCCTGTGTAAGTATAACCCTCATAAGGATTATATTTCACTTTGATTTCACTACTTGAATTTATAGAGAAGAAATCATTTTTAAAATTTCTTAGTTTTGAATAACTTTTTTCTTGCATAATGCAATCAAAACTTAAAATTTTGATTTTCTATCAGTTTCAGGAATAACGAAACGTGAAATTATTTTAAAGTTGGCTGCCTTTGATGATGAAACATTGTTTCAAGTTAAAGCAATAGACCTCATTTCAACGTTTCAGGGTTTAATTATTTTCTCAAGCTTAAAATTGTCGGCTTTATTTTAACAAACAAATGTCTCGATTGAATCTTTTTATCACTCAGGAATTGATTTAGTTTGCATAAAATATATTCTTTTGAATATATCAATTTATTTATATTAATAACATTCATTAAGTTTATCTTTCTTCAAGCTTTTATGGAAGATTATAAAAAAAAGAATTTGTTATGAATTTTTAAAGAAAGAATGAATTATTAAACTTTTATTCCAGAAAATTAATCGATTTGATGCAAAATTAAGTTAAAATTGTTCCAAGTTAGATAAATATATTTTATTTTAGCGTTTCAAGTTTGAACCATTTTCTTAAGCTTAAAAAGCGTCGGAGTTATTTTAACAAACGAATGCGGCTTGAAAATTCGCTGCCTTCTATCTCTAATTTTAATTCTTTTACCATAGATCAAGGTTCTGTGAAATATATAATTTTCCTTCAATAATATTAACCACCAAAGAACATTCTTTGCTAAATGCTTATTTTATACATAAAGAGTTACAAAGACTATGATTTGCTTCAAATGTAAGATTAACGATAAACTTGAAATTTCGATTTTCTATTAGTTTGAAGAATGAAAAGATGCGAAACTATTCTAAAGTTGGCTGCCTTTGATGAAACATTGTTTGGAGTTATATACTTCATTTTAACGTTTCAAGGTTTAATAATTTTCTTCAGCTTAAAAGTATTGACTTTATTTTAGCAAAAAAATGTCTAGAGTGAATCTTTTTCTCACTCATTTAGAAAAAAAATTGATTCTTTTGAATATATCAATTTATTTATATTAATAAAATTTAATAAATAAAGTTTCTATTCTTCACATCTAAGTTTCCTTTTGTTTCAATCTGAAAAATATTTTTTTCTTCTTGTCTTTAAGGACGATTATAGAGAAGTTGCCTTGCCAAGAAGTTGCCTTGAATTTTCAAAGGTTACTTCTTTTTCAGAACTATTTTAAAGTTGATTACTTTAAAATAGTTCTGAAAAATTGCTTTTTTGAGTTAGAGAAATAGACTTCATTTTAAAGCTTGAAGGTTGAATTATTTTCTCAGGAAGCATTTGTTAAAAGTGTTGATATTATTTTAACAAACACTGAAGTAATCACCTAAAATCACTGAATCACCACAGACTAAGTAATCACCTAAAAATATCTTACAGAACGTCTCTATCAACAAAGATGCAACATACCGATTGATAATACATATAGTAGATAAGATTTTCAAGCACAGGGATATTTCTTTGTAACCGATTCGTTTTATATTTTTCTTTCCATTAACAAATACGATTCCAGAATATTCTATCAATAAAATATTTGAGCAACCGTACTAAAAATCACTTGGGTTTGATTAAATTAATAAAATTTACGAAATGAAACTCGAAATCCTGGTTTTTGAGAATAATAAAACGCCAGTTTCCGTCTGACGGTTTGACGTTTGAAAACAATACTGAAAAATTTGTAAATATTTGGTTGTTATTTCTTCTACCACAGAATGAATATATTTTTTATATCACAATGAATTTATTTTTATACCACAATGAATTTTTGTTAAACTGTTAAAGCCTCTATTTTTCACCTAAACTCTAAAACCTTGGGCCTTTTGCGGGAACTCAAAATGCAGTGCATGGTTTTAAATATATATTTCTATCATCATTAATAATTAAATGTAAATATAATTAATCATTAATAGACATGTAAGAATAAATACAATTTAAAATGTTACAAATATTTTTATTATGCACTTTTTCATGCATTAATTATATAAATAATGATTATTTATATAATTAATTATTATTTACATGCCTATTAATTATTACTTTTCCATAGAATGAATATTTTTTGTCAATGTATCAACTTCTAACAATATATTGGAAACATCTGAACAAAACTTATCCTTTATATTGAGTTTTACGGCGAGAGTTGCAGCTATAGTGTTAATATTCAATCTCGATTTCTCACATGTCCAAAAATCATATTGAAAATTGTTGCAATAAGCAAAATGTTTCTTTTATTAACGATATTTTTCTCTTCTATTTATTAGCGACCTCCTTTTCAATTTTAAAAATTTGGTCACCTTAAGAAAAAGAGGTTTTTTTTCCACCCATCCTAGTATATGCGAATAAAATGATATTCTCAAACGGCGAAACAAATGATATTCTCAAACGGGCGCCACTTACCCTCGCTTACGCCAAACTTTTTTGGTGAGTGGCATTGCGCTCATGCTGACGAAAACAGCGTACGATAGCTCTCCGTGTGATAAACACTTTAAACATCGATAGTTCAACTGCCGATAGTGCAGATCGGAAAATTTCTGCCGCCGCCTCTGAAATTAGTAAAAGAGGATAAAATTAGTTTTAAGATTGAGTCCCACCACCACCCGACATGAATTGGGCATGTCGCCTCAATCTTTCCTCCTGAATGATCCTGGAAGCGTAGGCCTGTGATACACGGAACCACAAAGCACTCGAAGGCTTTACACATTGCCTGGAGTTACTCATTATGCCTTCGTGTTACGGGTCGTACTGTTGTACTGTGTACCAGAATATTCTGAGCATTAGACGCAGTTCTTCTGGATTTAAATCCCCGTAAGTTTAGGCCCCGAAGGATAATAAGGTCCACGCTGTGATACACGGCTCTCAACAACCGTCATTCCGCGAAGCACATGCCCGGAGAACAGATACGATACTGTATTCCCCGCTGGTTAGTACACTAACTAGAGGGATACTCACAAGCGGGTGATACAGTATCGTATCTGCTCAAGAGAAAAGAACGGATATGATACTTTCCCTATAGTATATTGTATACTATCCCTCTAGTTAGTATATTAGCCAGCGGGAAGTATCATATCTGTTCTCAGAACCATGAAAAAATCATCGGAAACATCAAAACAAACCTGAAAATATAAAAGAGAAAAAATTAGTTTTAAGATATATGTTCCGAAGAACAGAACAGATATGATCAGAATTGAAAATTATTCCGTCTTTTATAGGTAGAGGACACGGACGTTTTCCGAAATGAATCTCGTTTCAACAATGAACTCTTGAAACTGTGACAATAATGCATCACAATGTTTCAAACAATATTTCACAATCTTTCAAAAATGTTTCTCATTGTTACAGTTTTTTTCCCGTCTATTGCTGAAACGGGAGTTGGCTGCAGAACTTATCTACTAATAATAAAGGAGAATGTGTCTGTGTGCTGGCGTTTAACAGAGAAACCTCTGGACCTAGAGATACGAAATTTGGCACATACTTCTGAGGGTGGGAATGTGCACCTTAGAGCCTTGTTCCTGACATTTTAAATACAGTTTTATTTCATTAAAAATTAAGCGAAATCTGACGTTTTTTCCTAATAACAACAGAAATTATTAAAACACAAAAATCATTTTTACACCATTTCAGAGTGCAAAAAATTATCCTTTTAATGATATCAATTAAGTCACTTTACAGTTGTTTCTCTAATTTTAATGAACTTTAAAAATATTTTTTCCATAATTTGCAACAAAACTTTTCATTCTTTCAACGCAATTCATATTAGTTTCATTGTTTAAACAAATATTATAATTCACATTTATTTTAATTATATTTAAAGTACAAATTTGTTTATAAAATTATGTATTAATGATCAGGATTGATCTGCTTGTAGCACGACGAGCGCCTGAATTATCTTGGCAGGGTTCGTCAGAAGGCAAATGCGGTTAAAATTTATTAGGGCCAGTGAAATACAAGGGCTGGATTATAGAGCCTTCAGAGAAGAACCAGTGGGGAAACCAACGTGACGTCACCAAGCGGACATTCCGCGCTCGAAAATATGACAACGACTTTACAATAAGGGTTTTGATGTAGTAGCTGTCGAGACACATGCTTTTTTAAGCCTCAGATATTTTAATCTGATTTTTGTTCCCTAGAAAATAAATCTTTTCCTTTTCATTTTCCTCTCCAAAACCATCCTTCAGCAAATATTATTCTTTTCCTTTTTTCCTAATTAATATTTAAAATTGGATGCCAGTATATCAAAATATCATGAGCATAGTAAATATTTGCGAAACAGACATTATTTTAAAGTAATTGCTGAAGGATGGTTTTGGATCTTAAAAAGTTAGACAAAAATTCAAACAATACGTATCATGCTCTAACCATTTCATGTTTTGATTGAACCAAAAGTTAAAACCTCTTTAAATACTCACATATGCGTTATTTTTGCAAATATATCAAAAATATAAACACTAAGAACAATTATTAATTTTATAACTATACTTAAAATATGTAATAAATATAATGCTTTTATATATATTTAGTGTTTTTTTCATAACCAGCAGAACATCAAGAAGCATACCAGTTCTACCAGAAAATTTTGAACAGCATCCCTTTAATGTGCTAGCATTGAGAAATCATATCCCTATAAGATTTCGAAAGTATAAATAAGATGTCCTGGAAATCGATCGAATAATTAAATGTCTGGAAATATATTCTGCTGTCCACTTGATTTTGCTTTTATTTTCTATTACGGCATTTCTCTATGTTGATGTTAAGATACTTTTTTAAAATTTTCTTCTATTTTTTATACTTTTTCAGTTTTATTTTAGGTTAAAATGCGGCCAATTTGCACTTTCGTTCTCATTTCTATTATTATTTTTTCTCTTATTTTTCTCCGTCTCCTTTTTTGTCTTTTCAAGTTCATTATCAAAAAATCTAATTCTTCCCAGAAGTAATGCATTTTCGTTTTGAGTTTCAAAGCAAGATGAGCAAATGTTTTCAGTTTTTGATGTAGTAGCTGTCGAGACACATGCTTTTTTAAGCCTCAGATATTTTAATTTGATTTTTGTTCCCTAGAAAATAAATCTTTTCCTTTTCATTTTCCTCTCACTTCTACTTGAAACATCTTCCCCATTATCTTGCAATGCAAAGTTGACACTGGGAACTGCATCAGGTTTTAAAATTTTGTTTTGATTTAAACTAAGTAGGCGATTTCCTATGCCATCCATGCAATCCCTTGGCCTAAAGTGGTCAATGCATATCCTAGCGTATTTTACATTTATATGATCTTACCTTTTACATTTCGAGATCCAAATTTTATTCAGATTTGGACATACTGGAAACACATGATATATTACACCTTTGTCTTTCGTTCTGCTGTAATAATTTGAGCACGTAGAGACATCACAAGTAGACATACAAGAGATGAAAGACATATTTACAAGAGATGAAAGACATACTTAACATATCAATGAAATATACTACGTATATTATTGTATAGTTTAAATGTTGATTAGTATTTTTTATCTGTTTGCAGTAGATTTCATTTAAAATTCAATAATGCATCTAGAAAATTCATCAGTCACACAACTGCCTGTCAAAGATTATAGATCGATTGTCAACGGTTTGTACACATCTGCCACTGAACGCAAGTGTCACACAATCCAAATTGTCATTATTGCAGAATACTTAACGTTACGAAACGTTAATCTACGGAACAACGTAGTTACTCTACGAATTCTACTCTCCACGTTACTCTAAAACTGTACGTTACTCTACGAAACTCTACGTTACTCTACGAACTCTACTTTCTATGTTACTCTAAAACTCTACGTTACTCTACGAACTCTACTTTCTATGTTACTCTAAAACTCTACATTACTCTACGTCAGAATACGTAACTCTACGAAACGTTAAAAGTCTCTTCAAAAGTTGTCATTAAACTTCAAAGGATTTCATCCCAGATAAAGAGGATGAATGCAATAATGATCTGATCTTCAAATTGCTTAAAATTATTTTGAACTCTACGAACTTATTTTGAAATTATTACGAAATTATTGAAATTATTACGAAATTATTTAGAACTTTACTTTAAAATTATTATTACTCTACGTTACTCTACGAACTCTACTCTCTAAGTTACTCTAAAACTCTACGTTATTCTACGTCAGAATACGTAACTCTACGAAACGTTAAACGTCTCTTCAAAAGTTGTCACCAAACTTCAAATGATTTCATCCCAGATAAAGAGGAATTTAATAATGATCTGATCTTCAAATTGATTAAATTTATTTTGAATTTCAAGTTCAGTTTTTAATTTTACATCTTTTGAAAGACCTAATATCCTTTTAAAATATTTTTAGTGTGTCTGTACTTTTTCAATTTTTAGAAGATCGTCTACGTACTTGTTCAATCTCTTGACATCTGAACTTGAAAGAAATAGAATAATATTTAATTGCGTTAATAATTATTTTGTACATAAAATATCGAATGACGGCATTTAAAATGTTTCAGAAATTTCTGCTAAATCTTTTAATATGAAAAAATATGTATTTTATTACTTTTTTTCATATTTCAAACTCATTCATTTCATTTTTTATTTCAAAATGAATAAACTTAAAATATCCATAATTTACGTTATTTTCATAAAAAGAAAATTTGTTAATATGTTAATAGAAATGTGTTTCAGCTGTTGAAAAAAATCAAGGCATAAACTTTAGGTACAGAGGTCTTCTCAACTATATTGAAGATGCTTCCATCGCGTTTGTAAAATAGTAATTTAAAATATGGTGAAAACTCGGTATAATGAACAATTATAAAATAAAATATGTCTATACTATCAATTTATAATTTTAAAGAAGCCGATTTTTATATAATCATTCAGGCTTCGGTAGCACTATCTTCCACAACACTATCTACACAATGGAAGCAATATGAGCTGATGGCCTTAAAAGTTTTCGAAAGAATGCTAATGGGAATTTTCTTCTACTCGTATACTAAACTTCTTTAGTCATGATTTTCTCTTGGATAATATTCTCTCCACGAGAGTCATTCCATTAGGCGGGATTTCATCACCGCGATCATAGTTCTCTAAACAATTTCCTATTTGTCTCATGTTTAGCTAATTTCAAAAATCATTATTGCTCGTCCATGAATAAACAGCACGAAAATCCCCGAGAATACGAGACTTGTGCAATAAATAAATAAAGAAAACAGAAGCAAGAAGAATTCAAACAGCATCATGCTATCGAATATCATTAAAGGAAAAAATATCAATGAAAAAAGAAAAAAGTCAGTTTTCTGCTTCTTCAGCTAGAAAATAAAGGTATAACTCGACCGAAATGAAACGGGAAATGAGTAGATAGCCTTTGTTCGCCTTTCCCTTTCTTTCCTTCTTTTAAGGCTGAGAAATTTTGGTCTTGAAGCATTTCAATACTTTTGAACATCAAGAATATTGCGAGGAAAAATACTTCCTCGAAGGTATGAATTACTTGATTTCTTGGAAAATCCTACAGAATTAGCAATGAAATTTTTTTTCACATTATCCTTTCTCTCATTTTTCTTTCTGCCTATAGATAGGCAAATAGAAGAATGAAATTGTAGACAAATACAACAACCTGGTATTATGGGATTGAGTAGACTTCTTCGCGAATTGGACCTTTTAAGGTCCAGTTAGAGAATTGATAAATACTTTCATTTTCGTACACTAAGTGCAAAATTTGTTTCAATTTCAATCATTTTTCATATTTTTTTACCTTTTGTAATTAAAAACATTTCCTCTTTTTCTTATCGTTTAATCGTATGTATATCCTATAAACCACTAATAATGTTATGTCTACTTTGACCGAATGTTACTTTATGAATAATAGCATGGTAATATCGTAGCCTCTGAATTACTTACTTTCAAGCTTGAGTAGGCATTTGCCCATTTCAAAAATCTTGCTATGTAGCCATTCCATGATGAAAAATTTCCTCACCAACAATGTCAAATCAATAAATTCTTAAGTGCATGTTTGAATGCCGTACTTATCTGGAACCATTAACAGCTGCTTCGAACGCCAGATCCTGAAATGACGTCATCTACAAAAGGAAACCTTGTTCCAACAACATTCGCTTCTTTCATTAATTCTGAAGCCTGCTGACGATTTTGCAGAAAATGCTGTTCGAACGCCATTTTAGCTGCGAAGGAGATTCTTTAATGGATAGTAACGATCTGGGCTGATTACATCCTGTCTCACTGGACTGCTCTGCAATAGTTTCATTCTAGTTTCTCGTTTCAACACTGGAAGAGATCAAAAGGCTTAAACTTCAGTTTGTGAATGTCGCATTTCGGTAAAGAGTCCTCCTCACGTACAGATTCACAAAATTATTTCCTAATAACTCTATATTTATCGTTTGAGTCTGAGACAATCAAACGAGCAAACGACCGTGAATTGCAATATCTCCAGCGGAAGTTGGGCTTCTACGGGACACTTATAAAGAGGCTCCTGAAAGTTTCGATAGTGAACGTTTGTGTATTCGAAAGAGT
Source organism: Araneus ventricosus (assembly GCA_013235015.1). NCBI lineage: Eukaryota > Metazoa > Arthropoda > Arachnida > Araneae > Araneidae > Araneus > Araneus ventricosus. The sequence continues at coordinate 16,865 of BGPR01005079.1, forward strand.
CAATAAAGTGGGGAAAATTCTGGTTACATGTCTGACATCGCGTTAAGTTTGAATGGGAATTATTTCGAAATCGAAAGCTAATATTCGAATCCTATCTTCTGTAGTGCCTATGGTATCTGTGCATGCTATTATCATGTCCTATGGAATTTTAAAATGAAACAGATCCACAACTGACGGATTAATTCCTTTGTGAAGAACCATACGATTACCTGCTATAGTTTATCTATCTGGTAAAATTACGAATTAGGTTTTGAAAAATGCAGAGTTAAAATTTGTATGCAAGCTTCTTTGTATTTTTTAACATTAAGATTTAAATATTGTTGTCTCTTTTTCTATTAGTCTTTAAATTCTAATTATCTTTTTCAGAACTGAAAATAGAAGTAGTTTTTTTTCCTTCCAGAAGCAATTAGCTGTCACAATATCACAGTAGCTTCATAAATATCACAGTACCATCGAAAATGTATCACATCAGAATTCTATATCGAACTAGTTGGGAAGTATTAAAAATGATTTTGTAAATTGAAATCTGTGGTTCTTCCAAAAATGAAGTTTATTGTAGTAAAAACATTAAATTTAACAATTTATTTTTTCTTCCTTCTGTTGTTCTTGATCCATTGGTATTTAAAATTTCACTTCTATCTTATAACACTGAGGATAATTTATATGCCAACCTTACAGTGCATATAGAATGGAAACAACTAGCATTTTTCCGTTCTGGACAGATAAACAAGGAGAATAATGATCTTTTTATTGAAGCTGTGTGTCAAGCATAGCATTGAAGTTACATCTTCAAACATTTGAATTAAGAAAGGAAGGCGAAATCAAGAAATTCTACTAATTTTTCTTGATAGTAGTTCATTAAAGTATAAGAAATGTACTGCAACAATATACGGCAGTAGTTGGAATCCTTATTCTTTTTTGAATTTTTCTATTCAGTTTATCAGAACGTTTCACTAAAATTGAATGAAAATGAGATTAATGATATTTAAAAACTCCAATGAGTAAAAATTATTCACTCTTACCAATATTTACAGTTTTTATTTTAAAATGCTTCAACTCATCATTTGGCTATGGAAACTCGTTTTCATAAAAGTTAACTTAAATGATAAAAAAATGCAACGCATCTAATAGTTATTTTTCAAATCAATGACATATATGGATACATCGATCACTCGACAACAAATAAACTATATTCCATGAGAAATCTTTTTTAACTTTTTTAATCATAATTTTTTAGAAAATCTTCCATGAATTTAAAAGCTATCAACACACCTGCAAAACTCAAATTCTGAGCTTCTAAAATTGCTACAAAGTTATTATTATTATCAAGGAAATTTTTCAAAACACTTAATGAATTCAGGATGTTGAAAATATTAATCTAGAGTAATAAAAATTAACAGCATATTTAGATTTTATCCCAAAGGCTACTGAATTCTTTTTTTCCGGTATTCTGAAAATACCTGACTCCTGATTTACATCATCATACAAGGAAAAAGAAAGTCATTTGTCCTTTGTCCATGAAAATATTTTTTTCATTTATTGCTTAACTTAAATTATTTTGGGTACGCATTTCAATCAAAATCAAAGCAATTGTTTAATTCGAAATGCTTAATGATAGCTTGTTTTCCCTACGGCATTATCTCTAAAATTCATTCCAATCGAAGCTAATGTCTTTTGCTTCTTTGCTTAACACTCCGTTTATCGTAATATCGAATAGATGCGTAAGCATTCTTCATCTTTTAGAATTTTTTGAAGGATTACAATTTGAATTACTAAATGGGGCACAATTTTACAAAAACGCATGCAAGCAACTATAGAAAATTTGAGAAAACAAAACAATATTATAGTTATTAATAATAGTTCTGAAATTATAAATGCAATTAAAGGTATTGATATTGCTTCTGTGTAGGCTTTTGACTTTCAAGATTTGTTTAATAGTATGGATATTGATTATTTGGTAAAAATTCTAATAAAAATACATAATGATTATTGTTTTGAAAAGGTAATACACATTCATAAATAAAAAAAAACTCTTGTTAACTTGGTTTTAAAAGAAAATTTCATTATTTATGATAGAAAGTTGTACCATCAGAATAAAAGTATACCACAAGGAGGACCTTCAAACAATATTTTGGCAAATTTATACTTACATTATTTCGAAAATGATATTATTTACAAAAATTCTAGTATGTATGGATATATTGATGATTTGATTGTATTTAATAAGGAATTAGACATAATGAAAAAAATTACCATCTATCCTGAATACTTAAAACAAATCCAATAACAACAAATAATTCGCAGGATTTCTTGATATTGAGGTTAATATTTTGGATTAAAAAATTAATGCTTATATTCTTGATAAAACAAGTGCTTTTCTTCTCAAAATTAATAAATTTCCTTTTTGAGACAGTAATCTGAGCAGATTAATTTTCAATATTTAATTCTATATCATGTACATTGAAACAGAATGTTAGTCTCGGATAAACAAATTATGCACAATAATACTGAACAATTTATTAACAATTCTTTGCTGTATGGTTTTCCAAAAAAAATTATATATGCTTATATATGTAGATAAAAAAAATTTAAGTTACATTGAATAGTTATTTTATTTCATATCTATTCTTTCTTATAATTTGTAATTTTAACATTTGATTTATCTTTATATTTTTAATATATCCTTTTAAATATGAATGGTGCCCCTGTTTTAATTGACTTTAATCGTTATATATTTTTCTATTTTATTTAAAATGTTAATAGCTATACTTTTACAATTGAATTTTTGGTGTTGATAAATAATTATTTTTATTTTTAATGCATCTTACAGTTACTAAATTATGATTTTAATAGTTTTATAGTATAAAAAATATTCATATTTACTACAGTTTGTACTTATTGCTAAATCAGTGGTTTGGTTTCATGCTAATATAGCAGGTAAAATGTTTGTTTTTAGTGTTATTAAGTTACTTATTTGTTAAAAACTTCTTCCTAATTTTAAATGTTGGGTTAATTAGCAATAATTAGTGTTAAGATTTATGTTTGTTTAAGATTGGTTTAAAGATTTATGTTTTCTTTTCTTTCTTTCTTTCTTCTTATTTAGGGATAATTACCCTTTCTGTTTCTTTCAACAATTGGTTCCATGGATGGTTTGCGCAACAAAATCTGATTTAACATGACAAGCTAGTCCACAGTCTAGCTAACCACTTTAATTGTTGAAATTGCAAATCTTGGTTTGCCTTTTTCAAGTAATTTTGGTTTTAATTCTTATAAAATATTTTTATATTCTGTGACATGTGTAATGACTATAGCTCTGTTTTAATTTATTAGTATTCATATATTATTTGGATTTACATTAATTATTTATAATACGGTTAAAATTAAGGGTTTTTTTTAAAAAAAATTGCTAAATTGATCTTTGTTTCAAGTTAGAGCATTATGGTTTTTAATTATAATTTACTTTTGATATATATACATATATATAGAAAATTCTGAGTTTTGTTGAATCAATTCTCAAATAATGAAAGTAAAGGCCCCCTTCGGCAGTTGGCAAAGTCGTGTTTCTAATGCACAGTCTATCTAGGCCAATTTTTAAAGGCTATAGGCCTGTACGATTGTAATCAGAGTTTCAAGTTCTACATTAGCCAAAATTTGTTGCTCTTTAATATCAGTTAATTTTCCGGCAAAAATAAAGTTTTTTTTAAAGATATGTACTCATTTAATTTTTTGTAGTTTATAATTTTGTGTATTTGCGCGTTTGTTCCCAGGAAAACATAAGTTTGAAAATCATACGATTTTCCGGGGAAATTAAACCCTAATAACTACCCCTCTAAAGTATAATTACTATCTTGACTACTAGGATGATCAGTTCTTCGAAGGTGATTACAACTCTGGGCTGTAGTTAATGCTCCCTAAATGCGTGCTAGCCTTGAAATCCAATTTAACCATAAGCAACCGCAAAGTTTGAGGAAGGACGCAAATCTGAATAACTGTAATCATCCTGCACGAGGGCAATCCATTTAAACAGACTTCATCTCTAGAATCAATGTTAGCACTCGTGATTGCTTCCTGAATGTTAAATTCACCCAGGTATGCGTTACTGGACTATTGAGATCTTACAGATCGTTTGTCTACCCTGTAAATGGATTGGATGACCGAGCGTTGGACTGTCGCTCAAGTGGGAATCCAAACGACTGATTAGGACATCCAGTGTTTCTCCGGTTACCCTGAAATATGGATGGTTCTATAAGAGCATCTTGTTGGAATAACTCTCTCTACAGTCGATCAATTATTCCACTATGTATTTGCGAGTCTGGCTGGTTTGTAAAGACATCTGTGTAGAAATGAAATATTTAAAGGCTGTAATTTAGAAATGATGATTGTTGGTCCTTATATAGTGTTCTGATGAAGTGTTCTCAAAATAATTAATTATTTTACTTATGTAAAATCTGAATTCAAAAATCCGTATTAACATATCAATGCACTGAACAATAAAATAGACTTTAAGTATTACTGTCATGATAAATGAATGTTCGAATCTAGATATCACGAAAGGAATTAAAGTCTATGTTTACGAAACATCAAATTTATCTGGACGAAAATGTTCATTAAATCCAGTTACAAGTTTGTGATTATTGTGATGGCGAAATTTACATCATTGGATACCAGATGATGTGATTGTGAATCATTTAAGCCAGAATAATTTATTAACTTCTCAGTAATGAAGTCTTGATATAAACTATTAATTGACTGGTCCAAATAGCAAATATCCTTACCTGTAGTTTTGAAAAGAAAGCAGAACTTAATTTCTTCAAGAGCAATAACACAAATGTGTGCGCTTAGTTGTTCGTTAAATTAAATTAGTTTTAGTGAAGGAATAACAAAATCTTGTGATAAAATACACAGAAAAATTACATCCATTTTTTTTTCGATTCACTAAATAGTTGCCGATGAAAAAAATAAGGAAAGAAGTAATTAAATAAGAAATTAAATCACATTATTTCCTTAAAATAATTCGTTACTGAGCTGTGTGATGCATTCGGTAAATTAGAAGAATTTCTAAACAGAAACTAAGTTAAGAACCAACACTATAAGTGCATGCAAAAGAATAAAATAAGGAGCGAAGCCTATTTGCATCTAGTGATTGTCTATGAGATTCATGTTAGAGACAAATAAATCTAAGAAAAGAATTAAAATGCGAAAGGATAATTTTTTTTGAAATATATTCCAGCATTGACAAACATTGAACTTTTAAGCTTATTTGCAAGCATTAAAAGTTTGCAACTCATTCTGAAGCTCATATGTCCCAATAATTTCTTTCTACTCTCCCTGAATTTAGAGAGAAATATGCAATGCAGAAGACAATTTCAGATGGTCTAATTAGCAATTTTTATAGCAGATCTTATAGAAAATTCAAGGAAAACTTTTTTATGTTTTGAAATTTATTCTCAGAAATGAAATTTTTCTGTTAGCTTATAGTCCTATTTTACTCTCAGAAACTAAGTTTCTCTATTAGTTTAATATCCTGTCTGCATTGAATGCATAAATACAAGTTTCTTTTAAGATAACGTCCGATTTCAAGATGCATTTTATGGGATTCGACTTAAAAATATAATTATCATTTTCTGTATAAGCTTTATTTATATTAATTTCATTTTGTTGAGTATGTTTATCTGAATTTCCGAAACTCTAGAGAGAGGAATTTTAAATTTAAATTTCTAAGTGTCAACAAAATACTTTACATTTTCTCCTCTTCAAATTTCTTGTATGAAACTTTATTTTAATCTGTTAACCTATGCTATGTCTTTAAACTTTTATAAGGGATGTTATTAAGCAGCTCTTCATGGGTTTTATTGATACAATGTATAGACATTTTACATATACTTCTTAAATTCCTTGAAGACTGATTTTTTTATAAAGTGCATTTACTTGATGTCCCGTCAGATATGGAGAGAGTAAAGTCACGACAAGCTTAACTAAAGCGTTTTGATCTGTATTTCCAGTTTTCGTTTAAGCTATCGTGCGGATATGGCAAAGCTTTTGAAAGTATTTTAAACTTTCATGAAGCATGTTTTGAATTTTGCTCTCTGAAATAAAGTATCTTTTTTTAGTTTAATGCCTTTTCTGCATCTAATTCTTTAATAAAAATAACACATAACCTTCCGTCGAGCGCATCTAATCTGTAATATGAATCACCCATATATTTTTGTCCCTAAGTGCGGGTTTTACCGAGAAAGGTGTGGGAAATTTAGTAGCTTCATGGCTCTCTATCACTCAAACTAGGGTATCGTGGAATTTTCTTTAGCTCTCTTTTGATGTAAGTGAGGGGCGCGTCAATCTGGTAGATGAGTTGCGCCAGATTGCGCATGTATTTTAGATTTCCCAAATTTTCGCAACATTTCTTTTATATGCCTGCAGAATTTCTTATACCTGTGTTCCAAATCCCTAATTCAATGATATTGATCATCATTTCGATTATATTATTTAAAAAATGTCGAATTATTTCAGGCTTTCAACGACAACAGCTGTCATTGCTAAGGAACTTTACGAGGAAAGAAACGTCAGCTCCCTCCTGAATTCTTGGACATTTGTTTGTTGAAATTGCAATGAAATATAAAAAAGCTATTTAAAGACGCAACTGTCTCTTTGCATGACGAATAATTCAGTTTGATAAGCTTTTCCTTAAGCCTAAGCAAAAGGTAACTTTTAATCGCACAGATGAGTTGCGCCCGAACGTGTCAGTACTTGTATCGCGTACGAACGTGTCAGTATTTGTATTGCGCCCGAACGTGTCAGTATTTGTATTGCGCCCAAACGTGTCAGTATTTGTATTCCGCCCGAACGTGTTAGTATTTGTATTGCACCCGTCTGAAAGTTAAAATAACCGCCAAAATATTCACCTTTTATTTTATGCGAACCGACTTAAAAATCAAATCTTTATTTTACGAATAAGCATTTTATATATTAATTTTATTTTGTGAAGCGTGTTTATTAGGATTTCGAAAATTCCAGGTATAATTCTAAATTTAAATTCCATTAAATATTTACAAAATACTTTAAATTTTCTCCTCTTCAAACTTTCTTATCTGAAACTAAGTTTTAATCTGTTGCCCAACGCTTAAGTCTTTAAATTTCTAATTTTCTTATATACATTGCTGAGTACATTTTTATGGGCTTCCTTGATACAATGTCTAGACATTTTAGACAGACTTCTTTATGTAGTGTGATAGGGCTTAATTAAATTACTTTGATTATGACTGTTCTCTACGTTAATTTTTGTTCATGTTTTATGCTCTGTAGTGGAAATGGCAAAGCTCTTTAAAGTATTTTTAACTTTCGTGGAAAAAAATAGCTTCAAAGGAAAGTAGCAGGCTTTGTATTTTTAATGAGTTTACTTAAAGAAATGTCTGCATTTATAATAATTAATTGAGTTAATTATATGTAATTTAATGTTTGAATTCCACAAAAACGTCTATGATCGCTTTAAAAGTGAAAGAGATTGAAAATTAATTCGAACAGTGATATAGATTTATTAAGAAATGAAAGCTTATGAATATAACAACAAGTACTTTTTTTTCATATAATTCAATATATTTTCATTAAGAATTAAATATTTTGAAGCATGAAACAAAAAATAAATATTCCTGGGTAAAATATTTCATTTTTTTATATTTAAATATTTTCATATCATTTTTTTTAAATATTTCATAAAAAAGCAAGAGTATTTTCGGTAGTTGAAAAATTCAAATAATAATTTTTTGAAAGATAATCACTTTAATTTAAAAGTAGGAGCTATTATGAAAAAAAGAAGAAATTTTAAAATCTATCAGCAATTAGCACTGATTCTTGAACAAAACTTAATTATAAATAATGTGACGTATTAACGATTAATATTCCGAACGATATCTTAACAGATAAATCACTATAAATCTACATCTCGCATTTGGATGCTAATACTTCTATCCAAAACAGTATTTCCAATTCTATAAAAAATATTTCCTATTGATATTTATAGCTGCTCCATCGTCTCTATATTTTTATCACAATCGTGGACAGCATTTTATAATGTAAAATTCAAGCATGTTCAATTCTGCTCTTTCGGTATTCACTATCCGTCTGCAGAAAATTTCATTCACAACCTTAACCGATTCTTCCCCTTCGAAATAAATTCCCTCCATCATATCCAATTATCACATTCCTTCATCCGATTCTGCCAATAAACCGGTTATGGAACTGGCATAACCCACGTTCTGTTGTCTTTTCAGACACGAATTGTTTGCCCAGGGGATATCAAGCCAACAGAGGGTCGATGACTGTTAGCAAGGGAGCTTATCTCCGTTATACAGGGATGATGTGTTTTCGCAATTTCCGAGCACAAAATATTTCCGTACTGAATGTATAACTATGGTTATTGATCTCTAGCGCCATTGTTTATATTATAGAAAATAGTTTTATATTCTGTGTTGCGAGAGGATGTGAATTCTTGTCGGATACTTGGAATCTCAAAGACATCTCTAAATTTTGTGAAAGCTTCAGTTAAACGATTTAATTCTTTCTACAGTTAAGTGAATGCGATGATACATACGGGATAGTGAGAAACAATGAATTTTTCTCCATTTAAGAGAATTGGAATATCTCTAAAATTAAATACAAACTATGGATATTCAATATTCTATGTAAGATATCACAATAATGACCAAATTCTTCTAAATATATTTTCCCGTGAGGAGAATAATAAATATTTTACAGTACTTTAGAAAGGAAGTTTATTTTCTAAAGTACCTGTCACGGTTTTATTGCTAGGCAGTTTTATGGTATTCTAATCGTTTCGTCATTAAACACTTTATTAGAAATATCAAATTGCATCACATTTCCTTCGTTTTATTTTAGACTTCTGATAACTTACCCAAACGTGTATAAATAACGTATGGAAAGTGAGGTAAAACAATTGTTTTTTAATTTCTATGAACTATACAATGTTTACGTTTTGCAAACGATGCGTAACCATTTTGCAATGGTGAAAGACCAAACGTAAATAGGGACATATCGATGTAAAATATAATTGTAATCGGAGCTATATTAAGTTAGTAAAGCTGGCAACAGCTTGGAGTTGTTGATGGAGGTTCTACCATGCTTGTAGATATTCATGATAACCTGGACTATCTAAAATTTAATAATGAATTGTTGTGTTTCACATGAACTGTACTTTTCAATAAACCATGTCGTATGGTACATAAAAAGACTTAATTGGCAGGTAAAGACTGGAACTCATTAAAGAACAAACTGGATTAATTAGCAGAAAACAATTTTGTATCATTACAAATGAAACAATTTGTTAATTCCTATTGCTGAAACGGCATTTGTTGTTTAATTGATTGATGACAGGTGCGCTCAAAGATTATTATATGGTTTTATTTGTATTTTCACCCGACCATGGAATTCTCAGCAAGAAAAAAATCGTCAAATGCTATAGAGTAAGAGGAAATGATTTCATTTGATTTCATGGGATGTCGCAACAGCTTCTTGAACTAATTTTTCTACCCAACAACTTTTAGCCATCGAAAAAAAATTTTTTTATCAAAATCTTCTGTATGTTTTAGGACTTTGCAGCCACAATGCCATTGTTGCTTCTGGTAAATGATATTATGAATGGGTTAATATTTATATCATGTATTAACATCGTTAATACATTTCGCGAAAAAATTCAAAATATAACACAGAAAACGGCTTCCTTACATACGTAAAGATAGCAAAATCTTAGTCTTCCAGAAACATTCAAGACAAATCCAAAACATTGAAGAATTTCGTCCACTTTTGTTACGAGTGCACTATTCAATTGAGATGAAAACTGTCTTTATTATTATTGTTGTCTTTGCGTTTGCTTTGCATTGTTGTTCTTTTACATTAGCATTTATGAGACAGTGATGAAAAAATGAAGACCTAAGAAATACCCTAGAACTTAGGTTTTGACGTTGTTCTATAATATTTGCAATCAATTTTTTAAAGCTTAGGATCGTGTAAAAGTGCAAAAAAAAGGATCCAAGGCCTTTTAAGTTCAAAGAAATCGTGTCTCTTTTCGCCTGGAAAATTAGGTAGAAATATAGAAAGAAAAACAAAATCTAAAACTGTTAATGCAAATATAAATATTCTAATTTATTTTAATCAAATTTATGTAGAACATTTATATTTTTAGAATATATTCGTGCAGAAATTTAAACTACGACATTTGTATCTAAAGATGTTTAATTTCGATTTCATTTACGTAGGAATCAGAAATTACTTCAAAGGTGGAAAGCACTCTTCTGTTTCCACGGTAAAATGTCTGACTCTACAGGATAGTTCACATTAAATCTAGCCCATAATCTAACGTTTGAGAACTGTATTGAAATTCAACCGTTAATATTAAAAGCTGAAGAAAACCACAAATGGTTTTAAGACTCTGTTTTCTCTGAAGACTCATAAAGCAAATTTAATTATAATCAAATTATTTTACTACTATTTGTAAATATTTGCGAAAAGGAAATAAAACAAATTACTGGAAGCGTTTCGGAGAATTGCGCCATTTTTAAATAAAAATGGATGGAATTGTTGTTCTTCCTTCCTTTGAACTTTTGAATATTTTTTACATTCGTCGTATTATTCAAAGCTGCATTTTCAACCAAAATACGCAACGGCTTACAAATTTTCAATTTTAAATACTATTCGCATTTCCAGTGTTAAATTTTAGCAGAAATTTTGCAATTGCTTATTTATTTTGAAAAAAAATAACACCATTCTTAAGATTTATAAATAATATTCGATTATTGTAAGTTTAAATTGCATCGATAAAGGTAACAGTGTGATCTTTCAAGATCGTAATAATTATGATTATAAATTCCAAAAAAACTATCTTACTTTTCCAGCTTTATAATCTTTCATATTTTCCTTTCAAATCTCAAGCGAATCAGAAAAATTGATTTCTGGAGCCATAATAATTCTTCAAAAACCAAAACTATGAGAAATAATTTCACTGCTGCACTCCAAATCCCCAGCATCATTATCTTCAAATTGTGAAATGCAAATTAAGTGCTCAATAAAGTGATAAAAGCTATCCTCTGATCGAAATATTTAATGAATTCCTCTCGAACATTTGCGTCGAAATGAATTCTGAATGCTTTAACTGAAGAAAAAAGTATAAATAACTAAGCAAAGACTTAAAAGTGTTTTAATATAAAGGCAGTGAATGAATTAAAAAAAGAATATTCGAAATTCAAACGTTCAAGCGAGAAAGTATGCGAAGAATTGATGAGATATTAAATTGAATATCATTTCATGAGATATTTATAGGAAGATTAATTTTGTTTAAAATTCTAAACCTCATGTGAAGCAACCATTGTATAATATATTTGGTAAGAATGTAATTCTTCCAGTTGAAAATAACTACATATTTAAAAATGTTGCTTTAGCTTAATTCTCGCTACATGTTGTAATGAATTCCTGTGGAATGAATTTCACGTCGAAATGAATTTCTGCTTATATGATACTTAATCTGAAGAAAAAAGTTTAAAGAATTAAGCAACGCTTTAAAAGAGTTTTAATATAAAGGCAGTGGATGAAGTTTATAAAAGATTTCCAAATGCAACCTTTCGGGCGAGAAAGTATTCGAAGAATTGGCGCGATATTAAAATGATTACTATTTCTTGTGATATTTATTGGAAATAATTCGCATAGAATGATTTTGTTTAAAATTCGAATCCTAATAGGCAACAGTCATTGTGTAATATATTTTACAAGAATGTAATTCTTTCATTTCAGAATAATTACTTATTTAAAAATGTAGTTTAAATTAGTGGTCATTACGTGTTTTACTGCATTTTTAGAAATACTTGCATGGATTTGTAATTTTCATAGATGAGACTTTTAGTAGATGCATTTTGTTTTGTTCATTGGGATAATCATTCCTTTTCAAAAATGCTCAAAAGGAGGAGATAATTTGATTTACTGAGATTGGTTAAATATCTCAGTATTGCAATTATTAAGGAAATGCTTTGTGTAGTTACAGTCTTAATACAGACATGATGAAAAGTAAGCAAACGAACTTATTTTTGATTAATCAAATGAGTTAATTAAGGCTTAATCTCTGTAACGTATTGAAAAGTAAATGTAATAGATTTTTTAAAAACTACACAAAACTAATTTTGGAATAAATTTAAATATAGATTAAAAGAAAAAATTGTTTAGTCTTTAACCACGGATATTGTTCGTCCTCTTTTCCCTTCATAACAGGTTGAAGTAATCATCGTTAATTTTTTAAGCACATAGACGTAAGACAATTATAACATCACAGACATGAAGACGTTCACAAGCACATATTTAGGAGTACATATCAAGCCTCTTACCGGTTCTCCGTGACAAAAGACATCAGTGGAATCATGGGATACATGTGACGTCATACAGTGACGTATTGCATCATGACATCATCACAATACCTTGTGATTGGTTGAATATTGAATGAGGAGAAGGAAGGAAAGTAAACTGCGTATTTGTGAAAAATTATGTTTTCCCATTTCCAAATTGGTTTTAAAAATGTTGACATTTGGTTTATAAGACAAACTAATTCCTTCATTTGTTATTAGCCCTGGTATCTTTATTAATCCTTTTAATATGCTTCACGGTAAATGTGCTATTATTTTTGTACGTTGGTGAATACGTTATATATTTCTGTACTTAAAAAAAATGTTTGCCATACAAAATACATTTTCTTGCCACATAATACTTTTATGATTTTCAAGATACAAAGAAACCTGCTAGAAATATTCTTTTCCATATGCCTGAACCACAAATTTTGATCCAAACAAATTTATTAATACTCGATAAAACTTCCAGGTTTATATCCTCTAAAGCGCCTTTTCGAGAAAGATATATCAACAAGCTTTCAGGGAAGCAGATATTCCTACTTCAAAATTGGGTGTATAAGATTCTTAAAATTTTTCTTCACCAGTGGATTTGGCCACGTGTCATAGATAGAGAGGGGGAGGAGAGAGAAGGGCCCAAACATACTGATGGCCTCCAAATGCTCAGCCAGACACTTCAGCGGGTAGTTCATACGTGCCCTGAGTGTGGGAGTGAGCAAAAATTTCAACAATATTTTATTTCCGGGAAGTGTGATTAGAATATTTGGTGGAGAGACACTGGAGAATCCAGGATATGAAAGACGCCTACTTTTACTCCAGTATACCCTTATTTTCCTAAATATAAGTGAAATGGAAGTCAAATTTATTGTGGTTGTTGCATGAACTCTTGAACATTAATTTCTAACTAGCTGTGTAACTTGGCGTTGCACGGGCTATCGCGAATAATAGGATATTCCCGGGCGGAGAAAAGTGAGGTCACGTGAGACCTTGGGATCCATATATTTTCATATGCCCCGAGTCCGCTTTTCTCTACAATCAACAAATATTGTCACTTACTTTCCCTAACAAACGTTACGAAGTTAAACACTTTAATACAAAAAAAGAAAGAAAAAAAGCATGAAAACGATTTTTTCCATTGTTAATAAATCCAAACACAGAAGCTCGCTCAAAAAGAAATACCAACTTCCGTTAAATAAATTTAAAAAATGCAACACCGGATGCGAAAACTAATAATAGGAAAAAAGAATCCGCCGTGAATAAATTCACCTTGCTGCCAATAGATGGCAGCACGTCAATTCATTCATTTTGACATTCTTAATTAGTATCTTTTTAACTAATTACAATTTCGGGATTCAAATAGTTGAAATGGATTCCTTGGATTATTTTCCATCTTTTGGTACTTACGGCTAGTTTCAGGATTCAGTGGTTCGTGAAAAGATAGAAGGACATAGATACATATGTTTGTTTACCATCGAATTTTAATTGTATAGATAATTTACCAGCACATTGACAAAAGAGGTTTATGATTATAAATATGTTGCATTATTATAACGAATAAAATTGTTTTAATAGGAAACTTTTTAAGCTTCACCAAAGAATAAAAGTATTGAATAGTTTTCTAGACTTGAACAGAAAATTTCCAGTGAAGATCTTCAGTAGATTAGGCATTCGATGGAACACTAGAAGAATAGATTCCTGCTGCAAGTAGTATTTCGGGGAATGTTAACTAAATATCTCATTAAAATTGACATGAATGATTAAGCAATAAGAAATAAAAAAAAGAGTATGTCGAATTATGTATAAAGAATTTCCTAGCTAAAATGACTAGATGTATGAGACTAATAAATGCATTTACTAATTGATTAGATATTGTTTCTCACCCGAATCAAAAGTATTTAAACTTCCACGTAGATTGTTTAAATTCCAGGCATTAATTCGTCAAAATTTCAACTTGAAATTAAAGGATAATTTTCAATTACATAGATTCTTTCAGGATATTTCATTTCAGCTTTCTTGAAACAATACATTGGAAAAGTACTCTGAGGCACTCTTAAGAAAGAAAGATCAATGACTACTGAAGGGCAAGTATATTTTGAAAAGCTTAGTCTAAATATATAACTTGATAACTATGTTCATTCATTTTTTAAAAAAATTAAAATATTCTACAGAAGTTATTTGAAATTATAAGGAGTGGGAGAGTTGGGATAAATTGATACGCGGGAACATTGATACAGTCCATAAATTTTCAAGATTGGATTGGTTCAAGATGTTCACATCCCCTCATATATATGACACTGTAACCCTTATCACAGGGTACATATTTCGTCCATGCTTTGTCAAAAGTTAATTTACAAATGAATCAGACCTCTAATATTCTCAGCTAAGTGATTTTTACTCTAAGTATATTTTGTGTGATTTCTTCCGAAAAAAAGAAAAAAAAAATTATTTTTCTGAACTATATTAAGTTTTGATATTGTTTAACGTTGTTTTTGTGTGACCACTTATTTTGAACAAAATGGGCTCTAAGGGCAGATTGATACAATTGGCTCCAAGGCACATTCATACGCGTCTTCTGTTTGTATGAATGTGCCTTAACATCAAGTATTTGGTTCTTCATACGACTAACTCTTCAGAAATGAAAAAATGCAAAAATGAACTACCTAAGAGAAACAAGCAATTAAGTATTTGTTTAAACAATTAAAACGGTTCGAATTTCATAGCAAAAATGAAAAAGTATTGTTGTAAATTAAGTTTAAAATATTTTTTACGAATTTATTAAACTTCGTGGAAAGCACTGTACCGCAACTTAATTAATATATCGAAAAGATAATCGTTTGAATTTTCAGACGGAGCGAAAATTATTTTCGTGCTATATTGTTTTCGTAAATTAGCATGGAAGAACGTGACAATTTCCCTTAATTTTAATTAAAGGAAATTAAAAAATTTAAAGTATTTATTTATTTAGTATTTATTTTCTTAGTATTAATTTAACGTATAAATGTAAAGTAACAGAAAACAGCTTCGAGGTACGCATTCCTTCCCTCCAAAGTATTTTTACACACACACACACATTCTCCTTAATTATTTGTAGAGATAAATTAGTTTCTGAAACATTATTGTTTCATTTTTTCAATGTCATTAAAATATTGAATTTGGAATAAAACAAATGTTTGTTACTTTGTTATACTTTTAAATCTTGACTTGAAATATTTTTTTGATAAAACAAATATCGTTCTGATTCCACACATATTAATCATCATTATTTTGAATATTTCCGTGAAATAATCCATGTACCTCAAGCGTGTATAAATGTACCCCTAGTATGGAGAAGATTGATACAAATCCATTTTTAGGATAAAATTGTGATAAATATTTTATTATGTCATTTATTCCCAAAAATCGACTGAAACTCTATATTAGAATAACAAATTTATAAATATAGAATATTAATTCTAATTATTACCGTTGGTAAAATCATTTTTTAGCATTCCAAAAAAAGTCTATCAATGTCCCCGCATTCCCCCTATACTAGCTAAAAAAATTTTTAAAAAATCAACATTAAATTAACAATTCACCAATTTGTATCGGATGCATCTTTAAATTTCATAAAAAAATGAAGGACATAGAGAGGGCACTGAAAAATATAGAAAATTTACTTCTGTATCATCGTATAGTAGCTCAGATTTAAATTTAACTCACTATTAAACAAAACAGTTTATTTCAGAAATCTTATTAATCGATATCTTATCTCAAAATTCGAATCGTTTAACATCGCAACTTTCAGGTTAGCGTGCTCAGGAGTTCCGGAAAAGTTCTACTTTCGCCAACAGTGTTGGAATTCACAGCAATCTGGAAGCGATCCTACCAGATCCCAGGCATTAAATATCCTGTAATTAGCAAACAATTTCATGAATCTATACGTCGAGACAAGTCTTTACCAAAATGCGAAATTCTAAAACTCGAGTTTAAGCGTTTTGATCTCTTCCGCCAAAGAGGGGAGAAACATGATAGTCCAGGCAACGAAGGAAAAATAGGGCAAAAAAATGGTGTAGTTTTGCAATTTGGCACAGTTGTAGGGATTAGTGCCCTAAACAACATAAAAACCCCCCCCGCCCGTGGGAGTTACGCGGGGGGGTACAGGGGGGTTTAAAGGGGGGCTTTTTCAGTTTTTCTTAAATATTTCGAAAACTATGGGTTATAGAGAAAAAATCTCAATTACAAAAATAAACTATATTAAATTCCCTACAAGAAAAGACCTACATCTTTATTTTAGCATCAATAGTTAAGAAGATATAGGGAGTTGAAAAAGTGAGAATTTTTGAAATTCCTTATTGTAATGGTAAAATAAATAAAAAATGCCGAAGTAACAACCTTCAGAAGCACCTCATGCCTATATAATAATTTTATAAAGGTAGTATTGTATGTGTTGAGAATAGTGAGTAGTATGGGGCTGGGCACAATATATTACGATGATGGCGGTGTATCCCTTCCTCCCGCAATTCCGTTTCTCTCCATAAGATCACTCTGAGGTGCAAGGCCTGAAGGAAGAGAAAAAGAAAATAAATGGTGTAGCTTTTGAACTTTGAACAGTTTGAGGGAATAAGTCCTCTAAACAATGAATAAAAGTCCCTGACCGTGGGCAGGGGTTACTGGGGGGTACAGGGTTTAAAGGGGGCGTTTTCAGTTTTTCTGAAATATCTCGAAAACTATGGGTTCTAGCGAAAAATACTCAATTACAAAATTAAACTACATTAAATTTCCTACAAAAACAGTCCTTCATTTTTTCTTAGGATGAATGGCTTAGAATATATAGAGAGAATTACAATAAGTGGTTGAAAAAGCTAGCTTCATTTTTAAGAAAGAAAGTTTTTATTTCAAATTGGCGGCTATCTATTATAACATTATATCATATATATATATATATATATATATATAATATATATAATTATACATACCTACATAAAAATACGCATAAACACTTTTGACACTTGTTCGTAATTAAATTTCATTCGATTCTTCTACTGCTCGATCCAGTTCGAACTCCTCTTCTAGAGGTGCACCATTAGTACAGATACCATGACAGCACATAAGCATTTACTTTTAAAATCAAATTCAAGTTGGAATGAACGCAAACAGGGGGTAGAACTTGATGTTAAAGGCTATCCATCTAAAACAGCTATTTTCAAGTCTCTTGTAATTGAGTGAGGTCTCGTGTATTTTTTCCTGCAAGAAGCATGAAGAACAATCTTTTTCTGTCCTTTGAATAGTTCGTGCTTCCCATCTTTTCTTGCAATACTTGCCTTAATCAACCCATCTATTCCTTTTTCACCTACACCACACTTATCAGTCACAACATAATCTTCACATAATGAACACTTTTCAGCCATTGCATCATACTGTGAATCTATAAATAATGTTAATATAACGCACGAGCTCTAACACACACAGGAAACGTCTGTATTCGTTTGTTCTACTAAAACTGTTATTCCAGTATTCGCCCAGAGTTATACATTCTTGTAAAATCTGGAATTCCCCAACACATTTTTACAGTGAGTGATATGTTGACTAGGTGTTGAAAAACATATGTTGTGAATGTGGAAAAAATGAATGTTGCGAGCTTTTATGTTAAACTCATCATATTTATGTATATTTAGAATATATTGTCTTAATATACTCATTTGTAGCGTTTACAGAACCAAGCGACTGAGTAGAAATTATCTTGTGGAGGGGAACGGATGTGAGGGGAGGAAGTGATGATGACAGTTCATCAAATATATTTGTGCCCCCCCCCGCCCCGACACCACCACTATTCTCAACACATACAATACTACCTTTTTAAAATTATTATATAGGCATGAGGTGCTTCTGATGGTTGTTACTTCGACATTTTTTATTCATTTTACCACTTCAATAAGGAATTTCAGAAATACTCACTTTTTCAACTCCCCATATATTCTAAACTATCGATGCTAAAATAAAGATGTAGGACTTTTTTGTAGGGAATTTAATGTACTTTATTTTTGTAATTGAGTATTTTTCGCTAGAACCCAGTTTTCGAGATATTTAAGGAAAACTGAAAAAGCCTCCCTTTAACCCCCCCCCGTACCCCCGGAGTAACCCCCACGGTCAGGGACTTTTAGTATGTTGTTTAGAGGATTATTCCCTACAACTGTGCCAAATTTCAAAACTACACCATTTATTTTTCTATTTTCCCTTCGTTGACTCGACCAGAATTGATCTTATGGAGAGAAGCGGATTGAGGGGAGGAAGGGATCACAACTGTTCATCAAATATATTTGTGCCCCACACTACCACTATTCTCAACACATACAATACTGCCTTTATAAAATTATTATATATGCATGCGGTGCTTATGAAGGTTGTTACTTTGGCATTTTTTTATTGATTTTACCATTACAATAAGGAATTTCAAAAATTCTCACTTTTTCAACTCCCTATATCTTCTTAACTATTGATGCTAAAATAAAGATGTAGGTCTTTTCTTGTAGGGAATTTAATATAGTTTATTTTTGTAATTGAGATTTTTTCTCTATAACCCATAGTTTTTGAAATATTTAAGAAAAACTGAAAAAGCCCCCCTTTAAACCCCCCTGTACCCCCCCGCGTAACCCCCACGGGCGGGGACTTTTAGTATGTTGTTTAGGGCACTAATCCCTACAACTGTGCCAAATTTCAAAACTACACCATTTTTTTTTTCTATTCGTCGATTTTTGGCCTTCGTTGACTGGACTATGAGCGAAATTATCGCAGAACGATCCCGCGAGACAGGATGTAATCAGCTCAGATCATTGTTATTCGTGGAAGTTTCTCCTTTGCAGCTGAAGTGGCATTTCGAACGAACAGCATTTACGGCAGAATCGTCTGCAGGTTTCGAATTAATGAAAGACCTGGATGCTGTCGGAATAAGGTTTGCTTTTGTAGGTGACGCCATCTGAAAACCTATCTTTTCTTGCTAACATCGTTTGGCATTCGGAAATTTGGAATACAGTTCCCGGCAAGTTGGAACTACCGATATGCTTTTAAACTCGTTCATTTTCCAGTTTTGGAAAAGTATTTCTGTGGGAATTCGCCAGAAATCGGTTTGTTCTGAATATGTTTGCGAAATTCTTGTCTCAATTCACATTTCATCTTGAATTTTAACATTCTGACAGACATTATGAAATTGAAGTTTTAAGAAACTTTTAACCGCTTAAGAACATATCCCGAGTTAACTCGTTCTAAATACCGTAGGTTGCAAAATAAGTCGGTCCTTAAGCGGTTAATGAGGTTACTCACTGAAAGAACACTAATTTTTTCACATTAAGTCATGAAAAAAATTCATTAACAAAAAAAAATTAAATATATTTTTTTAAATTTTAATGTGAAGAAAAGTTAATTGTAATATCGTGAAATTTTTACATGAGAGCAAAGCTGAGACGTCATAATACCGTATCTAAAAAAATCAAGCGTATATATATTATAGTTTCCGAAATTTTTACAAAAAAAACTGCAAATTCCCACTGTTGACATGCAACGCCCACTTTTTGAGGGACTGTATATTATATATATTTGCATTTATGGTCTACTTTTCATGAAACACGATCTTCATAGCGTTCTTTTAATTGGTGAAAAAAGTTTTTAGAAATATATAATACTTTCCGAGATATCGTCAAAAGTTCCTAAAATTCATTTAACATGGTAAAAGCCAGTTTTCAAAAACTTATAAGTCTCGAAATTATCTTCACAACTGTAGAAAAATTTATGTTGAGGCTAATTTCATGACGGTGAGTCGAGTTAGCAAAACAATTGATAGGCATAATGGGAAAATTACGATATGACTGTTAATTAACTATGTTAATTAACTCGGTAAATCAGTTTTTTTATCTGAATAAACCTGTCTCTTCTTGAGCAATTAACAACGACAAAACCTTTGTAAAGATGCGATAATATATACCAGAATTATAGAGGCGTGCCATTCATTTCGTTAACGGCTGTACAAGTATAGCAGAATAAATAGACAACTTAACATTGCTGGGATGTACTCATTATTCTGAAGTATAATATCGATACAATGTACAGAGCTCAAAAAAATTCATTTATATATCTAAAATAATATGGTAAAACATTCAGACAGTTCGCCAGCCCCAACCATTCGATGGATTTCGGTAACTTTTTTTTCATAAGAATGATTATGATGTCTAGATATGCCATCAATGGTCGTCTACCCTACCACCACATCATTTCCGAACGAAATCGAAAAAAAAACATTTCTCCACCATACATTCTCAATAGGGAAAAACCTTTACACAGTTCGCCAGCCACAACTACCCTACGAATTTCGACAATTTTTAATTCATATGAAAACTTATGACGTCTTGATATGTCATCAAGGGTTGCCACCCCCCATTTTTCAACGACATCGGAAAAACATATAGAGAATATATGGTGGAGAAATGTTTTTTCGATTTTGTTCGAAATTGGGGGTGGGGGCAGCCGACTCTTGATGACATATGTAGACGTCAAAAGACGTCATATGAAATAAAAATCATCGAAATCCGTAGAGTAGTTGGAGCTGGCGAACTGTCTGAAGGTTTTACCATATTATTTTAAATATATTGATCCCAACAGTTCCTTCAGAATGGCATGTCAAAAATATTGTAAAACATCTATTATACATAGTTGATGGAAACTATTTATTTAGGGCGATATCATTCTGTATTTATGGATCTGAAGACTTTCAGGCCGAAATTCTTGAGAACGTTATACAAAACAGTAAAACTAGATGGGTTTTCTTGAAAGATTTTACAAATTTAAAGGAATCTGTTGTCTTCAAAGAATATGAAATCTACTATGATTTTATGGTCTGTTCCACTGATCTTCATGCAGTATTTAAAACTGAAAAAATAGTGCCTGAGAGCCTCGAAGCAGAGAGAGGTGGCAGGGGCAGTGCTGAGCAAAGTTGGTGCTGGCCTCGAACCCGCCAGGAGGGTGGCCAGAGCGGCTAGCACTCATTTAATTTTTCAAGCTTTCTTGAAAAATATTATAGAGTAACTTTTTTCAGTCTTCAAGCATTCGATGGATAAGCCATATGGATTCGATGGATCTATAAATAAGGCTCATCAAAAGATTCAGCACGATATTGGACTGATCTTCTTAACGTACGAAGGACGTGCATAGTTTCTTGGGCTAATGGTGATTTCTCCTTTGACCCCACTTCATCATCATCATCCTCATGTTCTGTGGTGTCATCTCATCGATGCCAATTACCTCAAGGGAATTGTTGATAATGGACGATTTTGTATGCATTTAGAAACAGGAAAATCGTTCCTTGCTATTTTGATCAGTACAATCGACTGATCGTGATATCCGTGATTACTGCAAGCGGCAACTACTGTAATTAGAATATTGAATATTATTTCAATGAATATTAGCATTCATTCGGATGTATATTTATAAGTTGCATTTTTTAATATTTATGTTTGCCGGAAGTAAATTAGCTGAAACAGCACTGTTTTGTAACTGAATTCTGTGATTTTCCTTTTTATTTCCAATAAGCTTAGCTAAATATGAAATAGTAAATCATTCCAATTCCACTATGCAAATTATTAGAAATCCTGTTCAATCAAATAAAACTTTTCTATTCTAACAGATGGAAATTATAATTCGGACATTCTGATTTATATTTTATGAAAGGAACAAAATTTAGTTTTACGATTGTTCTCGTATTAATAATTTGTGATGAATAATATAAGTAAATTTGCAGTAAATATTTTCCTTATATAATTTATTAAAGCATTTTATTTAAACTTTCAAAACAACCATTTCCTTTTTAATATTCACGACATTAAAGATCTTACCCTTGAAAGCAGACTGGAGTATACAATCTAAAATAATAAAAAAAATACAAAAAATTCACATTTATTGTGGCATAGATGGAAACTATAGGGTTTTTTCCATTAATATGTCTAAATAGTTCCATTCCCCAAAAATTCCTGCTTTTATTCCTTCTGTTTTGTTTTTTTTTGAATATAGATGTCGCAATGGTACTAGTATTTCTTTAAAAAAATTTCTGATTCCTTTTTCTAAAAGAAAGTTATCGTGGGATTGTGATAGTGTGATGACATTTTTTCTCTTTCTTTTCTCTATTCTGAGCATGGGGTAAGTTTATTTTTACGATGGCTACTTTTAAAAGCCAGATGGCTAATATCTTTAAATCAATCTTATTAGAGTTTTTATGTTTATGTTTGGTTTTCCTCTTTCTTTTAAAATAATGCTTTTTAATGCACGTATCTTCTTTGTCTTTTGTTGGGAAATTTCGGGCTAAAAGAAGCTATATTTGGCCTAATGCAAGCTTCTTACAGAAAAATTCCCCAATTATTATTTTAAATCCATTTCGAAGAAAGCCCTTAGTCCTTGAAAAAATGGTCTAGAATGGATTTCTCGATTTCCTCTGAGTTTATCATTGTTTTTTGGCTTTCTTTGAATGATATTGATTTCCATTGTTCTTTGTTTTTTGTTTACAGCTGCAATTGCGCGCTACTTAAACATTGTTTAAATTTTATTATCTAAATTTTGCTGCTTTAATTTTTTTTTTGTTTTTATTTAAAGTTTAAGTTAATTTTTTAAAATTTTTTTCTAATTTTTCTAGACGAATATTTTTAAGCTTTATTTAAACTTACATGTTTTAATCAGAAGATAATCACCATAAAGTTTATTGTTATTTTTTTATTATTTTCCAGTGGCAACTCGCAGCCCAAAATTGAGAACTTCTGCAATTCGTTCATTTTAAATTAAATGCACTCATTCAAAAGAACTTGAACCTTTTTAAAAATACAATGCCAGAATAAAAGCTTTCATTATTTATTTTAGCTGAAACAAATGAGCAGTATTCTGTTCGAAAATTATCTGCATGTACGTTCCAACAAAGCGTAGTTTTCATTCCCTCCCCCCCCCCCTCCTTTCAATTTAAGTTGACATTAGAGTGAATGTCTGAAAATGCCAGCTAAATATTTCTTTTATTTCTCACTTGAAACACTGATATATATGTCGGATTCCGCTCAATTAAACATAATGCCCACGAAAGGGTTACCTTTAAGGAGTATGTAGATCGAATTTATTTTTAGGGGATTTAAGGGTTTTTATCACATTAAATTTAAAACAAAATATTACATAAAATGAACGATGAGACTTCTAGTTAAATACAAAACATTTATTTAAATACTATAGGGAGAATTTACAAGGCGCAAGATATGTACACAGAAACATAACGAGAGATTTACTGTTTTACATGAAGTCATAGTTATTTATGAGCTAGATTAACTTGGGATAGATGTTAATGGGTTAAGATAATTACTGTATTAGAGATTTAAAGCCATAAGGAAAGTTAGATGGGTCATAGTTACCACTACGATCGGGCGACTTAACTGAACCAAAACTGATTTATCTTACATGATGAGAGAAAGTTACGAGAGAGAGTTACGAGCTTTTCTGCTGCCTGCGGTGTGCTGCTCTGCTTTGAGCGTGCAAGCTGGTTTTGTCGGGAAAAAAGAAGGCGCTGCTCGTGACGTGTCCTGAGCAGATCTCTGGCTCCATCTATCGCCAAAAATAATTAATCTAGCTCTTACAATCTAATTTACGCAATGATTACATTATTCTTTACGGGTAATATCCTACATATATTTTCTTGAATAATTCGTCCTTGAAATCAATCAGTTTGTATGAAGCTGGAAGCTGGTTTTGTCGGGAAAAAAGAGGGATCTGCTCGTGACGTGTCCTGAGTAGATCTCTGGTTCCATCTATCGCCAAAAATAATTAATCTATCTCCAATAAAATAAAATTAGGACTAAATCCAATTAAATATTAGGACTAAATAGCAAAACATAAAGTAAAACAAAACCAAAATTAAACCATTGGCTGAGAATCATTTCTGTGAATATTCGATCAGTTTGAATCCATGTCGAAGAGCGGGAAGACAGTTTTCCTTCCTCTTACCATATGTGCCACTTTTCCAAGCGCAAAAACCAAACCAATGTGCAATTATCAGAGCTGGAAATTTTGCAGCATACATGATCTTCATTTTTCCCTTCCTGTTGAACTTACTGACAATTCTATTCTTTGCTCTGTTTTATCCGTTAAGATTGTCTTCTTTGGCTGTATTTTATATTTATTATTTATTTTCATGCTCAGACTTCGGTTTCTATATGAGTTTAAAAAGTATTTCATTTGTTTTGTTGAATTCTTAGTTCTAAAAATGATCAAATTGGAAAAGAAAACAAAAGTTTATGAAAACGCAACTGAAGCGGATACCCCCATCACTGTAATTTAATGAATCTCGGGAACATATTCAACTCATTTAGTTCAAATGCAATAATTTGCATAGACAATTTGCATTTCAAAAAATGGTTCAAACATGAATGGTTTATTCCAAATGAATCCGTGAGAGGCAGAACAATTCAGTTCCGAATTCCGCCTTTTATGTTTGTTTATTATGAACCAATTAGAAGAATGTAGATCTAAACATTGAATGTAAGACCAGTACTAACCTCCTTTCATGGCTCCCAGGCATGCTTTAAATTTGAATGAATGTAGAAGAATGCTACCTGTTGTATATACTTAAAAACTGATTATCTCGAATTGAGAGTGTAGGACTAATACAGTTCTTCACATCGATTAAAAAGAATACAAAAATAAAGGATGAAATAAATGACAATTCATTATTTATCGTAAACTTAAATTCAAATATAATAAGACTAGTAAAATTATTCTTAATGTTGAGATGGTGGCTCTTACCAAACTTTACTTCCATTAAAATATTAATAGAGAACACACACACATATATATATATATATATATATATGCTGATGTTTCAGCAGTTTATTTCTTCTATAACTCTGACACCATCCTTCATCTTTCTTTTCGAGATATTATCCTCTACAAACGTCAGCTGAAAAGAATGGTCTTACATATATAACATCAAGTCAAAAAATGAACAAATAAAACAGAGCAAAAGAACAACATCGTGAGAAAATAAAATCTTCATGAATATATTTCCCAAACCATTAATAATTCACAACTAGACGCTGGAGAAGTTAGCAGCAGAAAAAGTAGAATAGAAAAACGAAAACGAAAAAGAATGAAAGGGAAATAGAAAAAAAAAACTGAATAAAAAGATATGAATGAAAGAGGGAACATCCAAATATAGAGTAGGCTTTCAGAAAAGGCTCAGAGAGACCAATGATTGATTTCCTATTTTCGCGCCAAAACCGGAGACTTTGTTATTCATCAGTTTTCGCATTGGTTCGTCTGGGAAAAATATTGATTTCCACAAAAAAATTCCATTAAAAGGAGATAGAACATTAGCTGTTCATTTCCTTTTTAGGGTTTTTTTTATCGTTTTTCTTTGTTTCATCTTTTTATCGTACGTGTCTCATTTTTCCTCAAATAATGGTTAATGCAACGACACTTTCGAAGAGTAAGAATGGTTTAAACATTGAAGCTTGTTGCCATTATTCTTGATTGAACTTTTTCTTCACGCCGAACTGGCGCGATTTCACGGAATCATCAATTTCTTCCGTACTGATCGGTAATTAACAGCTCACCGAAGAATTGGAAAAAAAAGTAGAAAGAGGAAAGAAAAATGCACAAAGGAAGAACATTTTCTGTTCTAAGCTTCAGTTCTGTGATAAACAAGCGTTTGATTGGCAACTTAGCCTGAGAAAAAAGATTTTTTCCTGCTCTTAGCTTGAGCACTTAGTAAGTCTTTTCTATTCATTAAGCCTAATCTAATCAGTTGAGGAATTTATTTCAGTAAAGTTGGAATTCTGTTTGCTTACATTCTCCTCTTTAATTAAGTATTTTAAGGAAAATTACGAATAATATTAGGTATTTATCAGGTAAATAATGTTTATGTGAATTTAATAATATTCCATTTCGTGTTGATTTAATGACAGTAATTAAACTAGCAGATTGAATAAAAACCCATTATTGATGAAATTGGATATGAAGATCCATTCATTATTGGATGAATTCTAATTTGAAATATAAGTATCATCTATCATCGTTCGTGATCTAGTTAATATAAATAAATAGTCTAATTTTTTCCTTGACGTCTTATCCTTTTAAATGGAAGCAATATAAATATTCACAGAAAAAGCAAAATGCAATTCCGGTTTCTTTATGTTCTATGTAAAATATAAGCTGCAGTTTATCAGATTAAAACAAAGAGAAAACAACGAAAAAAGGATGATTTCAAGTCGCAAATATTTTACCAGATAATTGACACATTAAAATCATCAGATCATTAATTTCACAGGATTCGGGCGAAGAAAGTGACAGTCCTCTTCTAAGGTAATTCCCTTAATTTTACTTAATTATTTAGTAGAGAATGTACTGATGGATGAAATCATCAAAATATTGGTGAATATTCTTTTTCTTTCACAGCTGAAAACAGGATACTTAATCTAACCTCATTGTTCATAAAATACTTATCGTTAAATATTCAATTTAGAATATTTACCCATTTCTATAATGATATTTTAAGTTGCGAAACCATTAAATCTGAAAATACTTTTGACTGCCATTTTCTTAAATCTATTGAAAAGTTCTTTAATGCTGTTTATAATAATAGAATAGATTTTAAAGGAAAATGGTTTAAAAGACTGAAAATGCTAATGTCCAACATTCATTAAATACTGAAAACTTTAGAACAAAAAAAATTCTTTCATAAATATAATTAAAATTTTCACATAGCCTTCAACGTAAAAATAAATTATTTCGTCAGATCAATTTGCTTAAATTATTGATGAATTTTCCAAATGTAACACAAAAAGTGTTTTGATGCTGATGTTGCTCAGAATTTTGAGCATACATAAAAACCCCTTCACATTAAATAACAATATTTTATGGAAACATTTATCGTGTAGAAGGAGGTGGTTAATATTTACTAGAGAATTCTGATCGTCACAGAAAATAAAAATAATTATTTCTTCAGTAAAAATAGAATAGCTGAGAATAGTTTATCGATTTATGTACTACTTCCTTTCAGGGACACAAACAGTTTATTTTTCTTATTGAAATTGTTGCTAATGAGCGTACGCACACACACACTCACGCACACACACAGACTCACGCACATATATACACTATATGATCAAAAGTATCCGGACACTTTCTGATATTTGCATTTTTTAGAACTTCTCCGGAAAGGTTAGAACAAATGCTCTTGAACTTCGACCATGTAAAGGATAGATTCTAACTCACATCTTACAGTGAAGATTCGGTCACGAGGGCATTTAGGAGATCGGCCAGTAATTGATGAAGAAAAAATTCTAGGATGTGTTGAACTCAGAGTTTTTTCAAGGTTACAAACACAACAAGGAATTTTCCTCATGACATTATATGCTTTCCATATAACAAGTTCATTGAAAAGTGAAGTCTCTCTTTTTACATCTACCTTTGTTTTAATTAAACATTTAAAACATATTGATGACAAAATAAGGAAATTAATCATGAAATAAAAAATATTATTATATTTCTATTTATCTTAAATTATATTTTAAGATAAATTTGAGATATTAAGATTTTTATTTTACGGAAGAATATTAAATATAGATTTGTAAAATGAATTAAAAATATGAATACGGTTTCTATTTAAAGCATATGCGTTTTTTCACAGAACATCACAATCGATTAAATACCTTGAGTGTTATTACATTTGAATCTCCATTGGGTTGTGTATTGTTTCAAAATGCTCAAATTAAGCACTTACGAATTCATTTAGTTGAAATGCAAATTTAATTGAATAATTCTTAGTAATTTAAATATTTTAACGTTTATACACGTCCTACAAATCGAAATTAAGAAAATGAATTCAGAACAATTCATTTTTTGGCCCATAGAGACTTCTTTCCAAGCTTTGCAACTATTAAATTCTATGCCGCATAAACGCAACCTAACTTAATGGGAACCGTAATCAAAAATTTAGAGTACCAAATGACATTCCTTCGAATAGAAGCTCAGATGATGACCACAAGAAAATCTTTCACGATATTATTCACCTCTTTAATCAATTCGAAAACAAACCTGTTATATAGTTAGTTAATATAGAAAATGCTGATTGTTCTAAATGCCAATCAAGCCGTAAACGGGCAAGTGTTGACAATAGCAATGATCTGTGCTGATTACATATTGTCCCTCGAGACCGCTTTACACTAATTCTGCTCAAAGTTGGTAGAGGTGATCAAAGCACCTAAACCCGAGGTTTAAAGTGTAGCAGTTTGGTAAAGAGTTATTTACATGTATAGAACGACAGTTCTCTTTGCTAATTACAAGGCCTTTTAGGTCTGGAATCTGGGAGGATAGTAACCAAACGAGCGTGAATTCTAATTAATATCTCTAGAGATTTTCCCAAAAAGCCAATACACGCGTCCAGATAGAAGAGGTATTGAATGATCCCCACCCTGAGATACGAAATACGTTAATTTAATTACTATGATAAAATAAGGTTTTGCGTTGAATGTGGAATTAGCTTTAAACGTGAATTATTACATGTTGTCCAAGGAAATGGAAAGTGTCAATTGTGAAGTAAATTATTCTATTGATTAAATGGGAATATATTTTGACCTAAAAATTACCGTAAGTTAATTTTTTGATTGAGTAAATTTTGTTTTTTTAAAATTCAATATGAATTAATATTATGTGGTAAAAATATTTTGCACAATTTCATCTTCAAAAAACTATTTTATTTAGCCATTTTGTTTAAATACATACACAACTATGTGTGTAAATAACTTCCCTCTGTAAAATGCTGATGCGACTACAGGAAATAGTGGGTTTCTTAAGTATGTGACTGATTTACAAATTTTCGGAATGCGTTCGAAGAGCTGAATAAATGTGGGAACACAATTCAACAGTCCTTGAATTTAATTTACATATTCGAAATTAATTTGAGATGAATATTTACATTTGATGCTGGTGTCTTGGGTTGTTG
>BGPR01005079.1:46253-94527 GCA_013235015.1 Araneus ventricosus
ATGAATATTTACATTTGGGACTGGTGTCTTGGGTTGTTGTGAAATTTTACCTCAATTTGATGTTCATCTGACACCTTATGAATAATTGGTTATTAATGTCAATCCTAGTTCAGTCGCCTTTGGTCTAGTTTGAGTATTATTATAAATTTACATAGGTGTCTTTATATAATTTATTTTAACCAGATTTTATATTAATTACTATTAATTGGAATCTTAAAATTAATACTTGCACAATGGAAATAATAAAGCAATATAAAATGAAATTAATTTTTCAAAGGCACACATGTATTTAATAAAAAATGCAGTACTTGAATTTATTTTGAGAGGAACTTCTGAAATAAATATAGGAGTCGCGGAAGAGTCTTGGGGTCAAGGACTATTGGGGGAAGGTAGGACATATGAGGAACCATCCCTTTGTGAATTTAAAAAAATTGCACCAAAGGTAGTCACATACCTTAAATGAACATTTAGTAGCGATTAATGTTAACCTTCTCTATTTTTTTCTATTTCACTTATAATATTAAGTCTCTAATAGACGGTAATTTTAAAATTGGGGAAAAAAGAAATGAAAAGGCAGAAAAGGAGAAATCTTACCTTTGTGCTTTTGTTCCTCGTATCTCAGCCATCAGAAAATCTGAATTTTTCTTCAAATACATTGCCATCATTGTGGAATCAATCCTTGGCAAATTATCCGATTTCCCATGTATGAAACCAATAATCATCATGAAATTAAACATGGAAAGGTAAAAAAATTCACTTCTAAAATGTAAGCTAATATAAACGCCTCGAATCAAAAATGCTCATAAGTCGCGAAACAGAAAAATACGAAGAACGGAAAGGAGTTTTCATTACGGAAAACAATGATGGGCATAGTTGACGTCAAAATCTTCTCGGCCAATGAGAGTGCGTTTCGGATTGCATCATCATTCCTGCTATTTCAGTGCATCTTTTGTCCTCAATATTTAAAAAAATAAATTTTTATGTAAAATTTCAATTCCATATTTGAAATTAGAATGATTTTTTCTATAATTACGGATTGTTTCATGAGTTTTTTAAAAATGCTGAACTTCCCCACTTTTGTAAAAATAATTTAAAAATTTTAATTCAATTTTAAATAATTACCAGTTCATAATTTTATATTTAACATTTGAAAACAAGCTTATAATTCATGAGGATGTGGATTTAAATGTTTCATAAGTGCACTAAGAATTTTTTGTTTTTCCTCAAGAAACTACTGCAATGTTTTGTTTTGAGAAGAATGAAAATATGATCACTTGAAGAAATACATTTATACGTTGTTAGATTCAAAACAAATTCATTCATACGTTGTTGGATTTTGTGAATCAAATACCTGCAGGTAAAAAATTCTGAAGGGGGAGGGGTTAAATACTTGCAGACTTTGGTCAAATGAATTGTACACAATTTTTTAGATATTTATAAAATTTTTTCATCTTTTGAAATAGGATTGTAGAATGTACCCTTCTACAAAATGAGTTAATCTTTCTTATAATAGAAAATCAAAAATTAAGTTAAAAAGAAAAAATATATAAAAATAGAAAAAGTAAACAATAATAATAATAATAATAACAATACACCTTGATGTGCCACATAAGGGAATAAATTTTGACTATGGTCATTACTTTATACAGAAAATTTGTCAATTTTAGAACTACAATGACGTGTGGTCTCGGAAGAAGTATCGCCATTCTGTTTCTTTCCCATTCTTTTTCCATTTTGTTTATATTTCTTACTTTCTAATTTTTCTTTTATGTGTTTTAATTATTTGAGAATTTCTGTTGTTGAATAGTATAGTTTTTGTTGATTAATTTTAAGAAAATTTTGATGATGAATTCACTTAATGCTGCTGCGTTGAGCGCGCATAAAGATGTATTGTTATCATTATTATTATTGTTTACTTTTTC
The DNA here is from genome assembly GCA_013235015.1 of Araneus ventricosus. Classification (NCBI taxonomy): domain Eukaryota; kingdom Metazoa; phylum Arthropoda; class Arachnida; order Araneae; family Araneidae; genus Araneus; species Araneus ventricosus. The sequence continues at coordinate 48,176 of BGPR01005079.1, forward strand.
TATTTTTATATATTTTTTCTTTTTAACTTAATTTTTGATTTTCTATTATTTGTTTTTTGTATTTTATTAGAAGTAGCTGCATATGCGCCTTTCTGCATAATGCAAAAGAGTTTCAATTAATTTTAATTTAATTTCTATTAATATTTAATTTAATTTTTGTTAAATTTTATCAATTATAACTGTTAATCTTTCTTAACTTCATAAATTATCTTCAAACAGAGGCATCATAAATAAACTTCATTTCTTAGATTGCAAATTTGATTTCTTAACCTCTCAAAGTATTAGGGGAAACAGATTTGACACTGATAAACCAATATAATAGAAAAATTCCAGGTATAAAAACTAACGATATTGAAAAGAAATTTCAAAATTATTAATTTAATATGGTTCATGATTAAAGAAAATCATGCATTCAAAATTCAGCAAGTTCTTTACAAGCTCTGTATTGAATATTGAACTTAACGAGAAACTAAGATTTGTCTGTTTCCCAGATATGGACTTTAATGGTCTTTTGAATCTTATACACAGGTCAGTTATAATTAAAATTTCCCTATTCTGAACAATGTCATAAAAAATGTCTTAATAAAGCTAAATCTCGGTGGTAAGCATTTTAGGCAATGGGAAAATACAGGTTGCTTTTGGCCTTATCTGGCAAATGAAATGGAGTGATAAAAAAGTCCATGTGGAGCATAGAATCTAGTAGCAACCCTGTCCAATCTCTACCCTTTTACGAGTTATGGTGGAAAAAAAAGTCTCATACAAGTCTGGAAAACCAATTTGTGATTCTGCTAACCTTCAACACAAAAAAACAACAGGAAAAAATCATTTACGGTGACACCAATTATATTAGGATATCTAGAATTATCGGCGAGAAAGTCTTCGTGTAGCATTCATTTCTGAATCTAATTTATGAGATTTCTACATGTTCTAAAATGCGTAACATCGACAATTTTAGTTCTTATTAACACTTGTTTTCTTCTGATGTGTTCTGGACAGATTTGCTTTGAACATCCCGGCATATTCGAAATAGAGAAATCAACTATAAATGAGACTGATTTTCATTTATTTGAAGAACGTCGTTCAGTTGGAAAAATACTGTAAGAAGCGAAATCTTCGAATTTATTATTGTTTGCTTAGAAGATTTCAAATCGTGTATATTTCTTCAAAACATAATGTCACAATTTCAGTTCCAGTATCTACTGCCGAAGAGAGCTATCTCAGAGCTCACCCAAAACCATGTTATCTTGCGGGAAATCAGCAGAAATGGCACATCCCAATAGACACTATTGTAAAATTCCAATTGTTCTTATTTTGGAAGTCATTTTTGCAAGTGAACGAGGTACTGCAAAAGTAATCAATCTTAGGGGAAAAAAACAAAATTTGATTCATTAAAAAATAATTGGCTAGTATTCTTTTCATCAAAATCTGATAGTAGTTGTCAATTTTTAACATATTATATTTTAAGACTAAAATATATTGTAGCAAAAATCATCTGGTGCGTGTACGTGAATAGAATCCAACAAGCAGGATAATTTAAAAATAAATGACTCTTTATTTTCGAAGATTCCAGAGAAACAGAACGTAGCACAAGTAACAAATGTAAGCACCACTTGTATAAATTAACAGCAAAAGCAGATCGCTAATAAATATCAGTCACAGCGAATATTCCAGAGAAACGCAGCACTTGCATAAATTAACAGCAAAAGCAGATCACTAATAAATATCATTCACAGCGAATATTCTAGAGAAACGCACAACAAGTAACAAAACTAAGCAGCACTTGTATAAAATAACAGCAAAAGCAGATCTCTAATAAATATCAGTCGCAGCACTTTCAAAAGCGCTCATTGTCTATCAGTTCACCAGCTTGCACTGTCGACCAAACTCCAACTGACTGAGCATTCAACGTAGTTTGGTATTTATACTTCTTTCGACAGGATGTGACATTGCAGGGAAATCTCTCGTAGGTTCAGCATATTTCCGGTAGTAGTAGAGATAGGATCATAATTCCATCATTTTCTGGAAGCTTTATGTCAACAAATTTGTCTCTAAGTAGCCAATTTGTCGCCAATGGTGCAGTTGATTGGCTGTAAAACTCCCTTTCTTGCCATAAACCTAACATGTCATTAAAACAGTTTAACAGCATCGTAGAAGGATATAGACAGCCGAGACTAAGATTTATGCCTAAAATGCTTGATTCAACTGTCGAATTGCGGTTAATTAAGCAAGGCGCTTATTACGCAATCTTTCAGTCATAGCCGACACTTCAAACAGACTTCTTTACTCTTTCACAAAATAACCAACTTCCATCTATGATAGAAATGGGGATAGTTATTTATGACTGGATAAGTATGACTTTATCGTGATTTCATTAAATCAATTGCACTTAAGAAAATGATACGAGGTGGATAGTTCAAATTACTTACTATCTGCTATACTATATTTGAAAATCTATTAATGATTGAAAGAAATACTCCTGTATAAATACTCTTGTATAATTTTTGTATAATGAAAATCATTTAAATACATTCCACTATTTTAAATGCTGTATTGTAATTTTAACTATTTAATTTTTGCTGTCTTATTTTCAAAACTTCATTACAAGTGACATTGATTTTCATCGGGATTTTTCAACAAAAGAAACAGGCAAAAAATGCAATCAATGAATTTCCAACCACTGCTCATTTATCACGTTTCGAGAAATGATTTAGTCAAAAACATAAGCCCACGACTCGGCTTTGCAACCAACTCAGTCGAAAATGAGAAGCTTTTCATCATACAATAAACAAATCCGAATTTAAGAAACATATTCAAAGAAGAAGACTCAAAGGAATTTAAATGCTCGAAGGTTGACAATCATTAATCATTTTGGGAAGTTTCATAGATTCATTGATTTATTTGTAGCATTTCAGAGAAAGACTATTTAATGCACAGATTTCATAAACTCATAAAATTCATGGCTGTGACAAAAACGAACATTTTTCTCGAGGCATTCTTGGTAGCTGACGCTTCAAATAAACTTCTCCTCTGTCCCAGAAGCAAAACTCCTTAGCAACCAACTGTTAAAGGGCTGAAATCCTCCGGCAGAAATGTGTCGTAAAACTTTCGCAACACTCGGGAAGCAGAAAGCAGAAAGAAAAAGGAAAAATCCTTCGCCAGTTATCTGGCTGCTTAGATGCAGGGTGGAAGATGCTATTGCTGCAAATAGGGCAGACACCAGGAAGCAATATCGGGAATCACCTTCGTCGAATGCTTTTCTTCTGCCACAGATGGTTATGTCCAGATAGAGGGCTTAAAAGAGATTATTCATGTGCAAAGCTTCCGTATGAAGGCACAGATTCTTTAGATGGAGCATTTTGGCTCAGCTACGATATCCCATATTCTGTCTCGGAGGTTTGTGCTATTTCTGATGTTTAATAGTTCAAAGATCAGAAATGTTACTTATGTTATGTGGCTTTATTCTTTTTTTAACATTGAATACTTTCAATTCTAATGTCTTGTTCGATCATATTTAATTATATTTAAATATCATAAGAAATACATTTTTTTGTCTACTGTGCCATTCAAATAATTGACGATTCCGAAAAATTGCTAACATTGTAAGCGCCAAATGTCCGAAAAATCAAAACATTAAATGATTAAAATTGTTACAACTTCCACTTGTCTTTTTAAGATCTTCAACATATTTACTTTTTATAAGTAAAATTCTTATAAGTTTTTATACATGAATTAAAAAAATTATTTACATCTATATAAATTGTCACTATGTCACTTTTAAAGTTTGATTCTTATAAGTTTTTTATACATGAATTAAAAAAAATGATTTACATCTATATAAATTGTCACTATGTCACTTTTAAAGCTTGAGTTCATAAAGTCAAAATTTGTTTAGTATCTGAAATGATAGATTTTTTGTTTATTTCATAATTACAGTCATCTTATTCGCTTAGAGCTCAAAGGTATTTAATCAACCGTTTCAAGACTGACGAAACATCTAAGTACATTAAAATATTTTTAAAAAAAAATCAGTCTTGAAAGGCTTAAATGGAGACAGCCTATCTGGCTGTAACTAGTTGTTAAAATCAGAAAATTGAAAGTTATTTTTACTTATTTTTCTTGGAAAAAGATAAGAGAAGCATTAAAGGTACTTGATTTTCCCTCCATTACCTGCAAACTTTTTTTCTTTTATATCTTATACTGGAGCTTTAGCAATACTTTTTCAGAACTTTCTTTAGATTAATTATTTGGGTGGATCGAAAAGTCTAGAAATCTTTTTTTTTGAAATTATTTTTGGCATGGGGCTGGAAAATTGTGTTTTAAGTATATTAGTTTATAAAAATTTTTTATTGAAATTCATTTATATCTTCCGGTGCCCCAAGCGCCTCAAAAATAGTTAAAAATTGATTTTTTATGAAAATTTACAATTTTTTAAATTTTTTAAAATTTAATCTTGGTGCGGGGTAGGAAATTTGTCTCTTAGGTGTATTAGGTGTATTTTCTACAGAAATCCATTCATATCTCCCAGTGCCCCAAAAATTGTTAAAAATGACATTTTTTGGGGGGAAATTCATAAAAAAAATTTTCAAAATTCCCTTTAGCGCCGGGTAAGAACGTTTTGTTCTGGGTGCATTAATTTACGTTTTTTCATTATTATTAAAAGTCATTCATACTTTCTGGTGGCCCAAGCGTCCCAAAAAAGTTAAAAATTGACATTTTTACAAGTATCTATTAAAAATTGTGAATTAATGAAAAATATTTGAAAAGTTGGTAGATTATTCAAGTATTAAAGTATAAACTTATGAATAATTATAATTTTATAATAATACATGAAGTATAAAGCAATAAATCAAAAACTTATAAAAAGCGAACTTACATCATAGATATTTTAATTCTATTAGTTTAAAGATTTACATATTTCTAAAGGTTGTAATCCTTTTTCGTATTGTATTGCTTGATAAGACTTCTTGATTGTTTCCTATTCAATATGAAGCCGTGTCTCTTCTCTTCTCCATATACACTCTCCGACGCTTCAGACATTAAGCGAATACATCTTTCTACAGCTTCGGTATGGCATGGATATTTTGACCACTCCTCCTTTTTCCTAACTTTTACCATAGCCACAATTTCTTTAAATGGCACATTCATCAAAAGAGGTGGTTCAGAACATCCCACTCGTTTCCAGTTAAAAAGTGCAAAATGATCCGTTGCTTTAAAATCTATTTTTGGTACTTGAAAAATTCTTACTTCTGATGATCCTCTGCTTTCATTTCTAGCACAAATTAGTTTTCGTAGTGCTAAAGACCTTATATTCTCTCTGTTATCTGTGAGCATTGACAATAGTCTTTGAATTCTGACGGAACATTTGGCCATAGTGGAAGAAAATCCTAGAAAAGAATACATAGCATTTTTGCACTATAAGAAGAAGACAAGAGATTTGAGTTCTTGATTAACTAAGCTTTTATTTATGATATTAAAAAAACACTGCCAACTTTAACAATTAGCTACTCTTGATTATTTGAAAGAATACGAAGAAATCGTTTTCATTTTAGATTTCACAAATAAATAATACTTTAGTAATAATACTTTCAACTTTTTCTTAGTGATACAAATTATTCTGTAGAAAAAAATTATTAACAGAAATTGTACCAATCACTGAAAAAATTAACATTTTTTAATAAAATCTAAAATATGTGTTTCTCTATGCCTGTAAACACATAAAATCAGAAAACTTTTATTTGTTTCATCGTTACAGGACGTTCTAAAAATAGGACAATGGTATAATCCAAGATATTCGTTTTCACTTAGGTGGAATGGAACAAAGCGTCTTAAGCGTAATCCAGCGTTATGTTTTTCTTAGATAGTTGCCGGTTTTGCTACTCAGGTTTTTATCTGACATCTTCTTTGTCAGTCTTTTGTGTTTTTACAATAATATATTTATTTTTAAACTTGGAAAATCTCCATTAACATTTTCAACACCAGAGTTTCTACAATATGGTTCCCTTGGAATAGAAAGTCCGAAATAGGCAAATGTTATATGTCATCTAAAATCAAGCACGCTTAGACTGTCATCACTAAATAGATGATTCAGCTTCCAGGAAGAAACAAATGCCGTTTCAAAATCATTAATAAATACAGACCAGTACCATTTTTCCATGAATTGAAGTAAAATAAACGGCATGGTTATCAAGCAGATTAAACTCTGTTTTTATGTTTATTGCTAATGTATGCATAATGGTTCCTTTACCTGTTTTCTGCCATATGAAAAATGTACATGGTATTTTAAAATACTAGCATCAAAATTGTTTTCAAAAGAAAACAAAATTCAAACATACAGAAACGAGAAAATTTAGGTCTGTTTCGATGAATTTCGAAATACAAACTGACTTCGTGAGCTGATGTTTGAGAATAATTATTCCCTTTCCCATGTCTGGCACATAATATGTACTTGTCAGACAGAGTGTTAGGCGCCTGCGGTAGTTGTAGAGTAGCAATGTTTAGAAACAAAGAAAGAAAGTACTACCTCTATTAATAACTAATGGGTGTTAGGTAGTAGTAGATTGTACCATCGTCCTATTACCTTCTAGATAATTTTTTGTCAATGCTTTTTTACAGGTATAAAAGCATAGAATATTACCTCATTAAATTTATATGTATGTTTTTTTTTGGAGTTCAAAATTTTGAAAAACATGCTTGTTGAAAATATAAAAGAAAATTCCGCAAAAATCGCCATTTTAAAAATTTAATAAAAAATATGCAACATTAATTTAAACTTGCGATAAAGACAAATATATATTTAAATAAGTTTTGATAAGTGTGATAAGTTCCACTTTTTTGGGACACCCTATATAGCGAATTCCACAGTAATATTAGATATCTCACAAAATGGAATAAATTGCTTTCGATTAAGATATGCAGTAATCCAATGGCAGACGAAAGAATTGAAGATTTAAACAGAAAATTAAAATTGAAAAAAAGTCGAGCATATCAGAGCATCACGCTTTTTACATGACCATTCAGGAATTCAAATTCTAATCTCCACCGTTTCTCAAAAAATGTAATTTCTGCTGATGATTTTAAAGGTTTCTCAAAAATATCCACAGGAACTTCATTCTCAAAAGAGCAAGATTTCATCGTTTCTGATTCTCCACTAAGGGAAAATTCACCACTGGAATCAGAGCCATCTGATTCCACTCCACTCTCAAGAAAATTTGACATTCGTCTTATTTTTATCACATTTCGGGACGCATTATTGCTCGTCCATGAATAAGTAACAAGGATTCACGGGAAGATGAGGCGAGGGCAATAAATAAATAAAGAAAATTGAAGTAGGAAGAAGTGAAATTGCGCCACACCATCGGAAATCATTAAGAGGAAAAAGGATAATACGGTTCCAAAAAAAAATATGGAAAAATTCAGTGTTTTCTTCTTCGTCAAATTGTATCTGAATAAAAGTAAGGTATAATTTGATCGAAATAAAAGTAATGGTGACGTTGATATGTTTTTATATTATTTATTTATTTATTTTTATTTTGGAAGCTGGCAAATGTATTAGTTTTTACACAGAAAAGAATATGTGAAGATATATGTCCCCCTCAGCTCTGAAATATTGAATTCTGATACGTCTATGGAAAAAAAGAGTATAGTGAATTAGATAATTTCTTCTAGAAGGCGAAAAAACATGGATAATGGGGGATAATGCATTGATTGTCTGTCCAATGAGTGCAAAATATGCGTTTTGAATTTCCATAACTTTTTGGATAACTTTTACAGACGATCAAGGAAAAGAAAAGAAATAATTTTTCTGCCTTTTTCTATTTTGTTTCTGTCGAAAAATTGAAGACTTGTGAAAAAAATGTCAGATTATGTGGAAACTCTTAAAAATATGAAAATGTCTAGGAATGAAATTCTAAAATTTTTGTATTTTAGAGTATTTTTTCCATTCGGTTAATTTTTTTCTGCACTTAGATTATTTTTTCTAAAAAATACAAATCGATCAAATAGGGAATAAAATTTTCTCTCTGTCTCTCATAAATTTTTTTTACAACGTTATCTATGGGAAACTTGCAATTTTAGTTTAGTTTTAGTAAGTGTTTACGAAAACAGTTAATTATCATCAAAGAATTAATCAATATTGCATGCAATTTTGTATACTTTTAAGCTGAAAATAATATCAATAAAGTGATAGTCAGCGTCCCTAACATATGTTTTGAGTGGTTCTCGAATGTATGCTTCCCTTCTTACTATTATTTCTTTAACAAATTTCTTTTATCGTTTTACGAATCTTACCATTTTCTTTCATACACAGGGCGGTCTTAACAAATCTCAGCGCCCTGGGTTAGAGATAATTGGCGCCCCATCAGAATCGCAACTAGGAATTTGATTGTCCGAGATTTGAATAAAACACCTATCTAATAAAATAATTTATGATCAAAAAAGAGAGAAAAAAAACACTTTATCTCTGATTAACGTCTTATAATTTGACAAATTGGAACCTATTTTTATTTAAAATTCTAATTACATAAATTATTTGGTTCAGAATTAATATACTAAGTACAGTCAGTGTAGTAAATTTGCAGGCGCCTTTGGGTTACAGCCCATTGGATAAGACAGCCCTGTTCATATACATGACATACTACGTACCCCAAGCATAAAAATTCCGCATGGAAATCTCTGGCGACCGGGGTGGCCACGAGATATCAACAAAATGGATATAGTCCAATTAGCCCATTGGATAAGACAGCCCTGTTCATACACATGACATTTAAGTACTCCAAGCATAAAAATCACGCATTAAAATCTCTGGAGAACAGTGTGGCCACGAGATATCAACAAAGCGGGAAAGAACCCGAAATAGCCCAATTAGCCCATTGGATAAGACAGCCCTGTCAATACACATGAAATTTTAAGTACCTCAAGTATAAAAATCCCACATGGAAATCTCTGGCGAACGGGGTGGCCACGAGATATCAACAAAGCGGGAAAGAACCCGATACAGCCCAATTAGCCCATTGGATAAGACAGCCCTGTTCATGGACATGAAATTTAAGTACATGAGGCATAAAAATCCCACATGAAAATTTCTGGCGAACGGGGTGGCCACGAGATATCAACAAAGCGGTAAAGAACCCGATATGGGACTGGTCTCAGAAGTTATGGTTGAAAAATATTTTTGAACTTGTTCGTATATAGAGAGAGGCATTCTTCGAGTATCTTCTGCCAACTTTTGTATTTTGAGATAAATATTTTTCTCAGTGATAATTTTTAAAGGTCAACGAGCTCAATACTTTTTTTCTATAAATTTAAATAACTACTTATTTTCGAAATTCTTGATTTTTTTTCGAATTTAAGCGGGCAACTTCTCCAACATTTTGTTTTCAAACCCAGTTGGCTATTATAAGGATAGTCTACAATTTCCCATAATTAAATAATATTATATTTCTAGTTTTCTAAGCTCTGAAACTTCTAATTTTTTATTAAAACCGAAATTGTGTACTTTTAAACTTCCTAGCTGCTTAAATATTTATTTTGGTCTAAGAATTTGACATGGAAATCTTTCAATCAACTCTCATTAACTTTCCTTTCATCATTGAAATGGGAATTATATCGCATAACTTGGTCGGTATTTTTTTTTTCTTTTTAGGAAAACATGAGTTTGTAATCAAACATTTATAACAGCCAATATTTAGTGAATGCTGCAGATTATAAGAATTTTTTTAGATATTGAAAGCATATAAAAATGATTGTCTGCATATAATATTTATTTATAATCTCTTTTGAATTTTTGGTTTAATAAAGTTTAATCAATCATCGTTTTACAAGCAAAGTGAGCAAGAATCAATTCATAAGAAATAGCTATTGAGCAATATTTTTAATTTTTAGATTTTACTACGAAAACAACACGCTGCATATATTTTCTTTCTTCACAGCCTTGCAAAATCACAAAGTCATTTAAAGTGATTGCAAATGTTTGGAACCATTAGATGTTTCTAAATGTATATCATGTATATCGATTTTTAAATTAAAAATTGTATTGTTTCATGAAAATGATAAATAGAGCAAAGAAAATAATTGTTTTGATATAGTGATTGTTATGCATGTATTCAACACATTTCAGATTTTATCATAAAATATATGGACACTTTAACAATATTTTCTTAAAAATAGTTTTTATTTGCAATCACTTATCAGAAATACTTAATAAAAAGCAGTTTGCCTTACTGATTGCACACAGTCATTTAAACTAATAGTCTCCTTAAAACAGTATCATATGACTGATTTAAACCTACATTTCAAAGTTAAATGGAATATGTATTTTCTTAAACATTCACACAGAACAAACTTCCGAATGCATTAATTTGAAATTGACATTAAATTCCATATTCCTAATAATTTCAATTCATTTATCGCCTGTGTTATTCCTAAAACGGTAAAACGAAACATTATATTCGAAGATAATACCTCAGAATCAATGCTAAAGAATTCATTTTTAGCGATGCTGCATACGCTTTATAAAATACTTGTCTCAAAACAAAATTGAACAAATTTTTAAGAAGCATATTTGCAATCATATTTCGAACCGCACTCCGAAATTCCCATCTCCAAGCAACATACGCACGAGCATATCCTAAAATGGCGTCATCTGTGAAGCCATATCCTATTCCAAAAGTATTCGCCTCTTTAATTAATTCCGCATATCTGCAGACGATTTTGCCGAAAACAGTATTGCGATCGCAACAGTACCTGAACTGCGAGATGAAAAGTTTTACAAATTTCTCTAATCCGTGCTGATTGCGTCCTACCTGGTGTGATTGCTCGGAAATCATTTAGCTCTGGTTTCATATCAAAGATCGAAAACGCTTGGACTCGAGTTTCAGATTTACGTATTTTAATAAACAGTTCACTCAGCATATAAATTCCCGTAACTGTTTGGTAATTACCAGATATTTAATGTCTGAATCTGGAAGGATAGTCTCCAAAGGACCTTGATTTCTAAAGTCACCAGAGGAAGGGAAATGTTTTCAATTATGATAACGAACAGCCCAGAACCCAAAAGAGGAAATCGATAAGTTTGATAATTACTCTAGTTGTTTGGTTAATTTTGAGAGTTAACCTCGAGTTTATGGTGCGTTCTCACTTCGTTTCCCTTAAGCTCGCCAATTGTTTGTCTCCAAGAGAGAGAATGCCAGAATATTTGTTCTGGATGCGAGTTGAAAATTTTTTCGACGTCGTTTGCACATGCGCCAACAGTGATTTGTTTACCGGTCTACGGCGCATGGCCGTAATTTCGCCTCACTTCCATTGGTCCACTGTATGCTCTTTTCGATTTGATTGGTCGGCGTACGAATTTGAATAATACTTTGTTTGGAATTGTTGATCATTTACCAAACGAATTTTTTCAATAACCGTTCGCTTCTCTTCTGCAGATTTTCGTTCATTTAATTTGCTGATTATCTTTTTCTGTGTTGCTGATTATGGCTTCCAAATATCGAACATGGAATGTTTTTTTCTGGAAACAATAGTTCCCTTGCTACGTTCATCGGTCCTGCTTTGCTGAAAGCGAAGCCGCTAATGTTTTTTAAGTTAAAAAAATTTGTCCGGTGCATGCTTGCAATGACGAAGGCATGCGTGCTCAATCTCTCGTTTTGAGAAGCCGTAGGCATCGAATGCGCAGGAGACCTATAGAAACTCACTGCGCATCCTAAACAGTGTTTGGCGACGGCAAACAAAATTGCGCCAAACAAAATTGGCGAGAAAATAGTACGCACCCTCAACTCCAGGTTTACCATTTTGAATAAACCTGAAATGAGAGCTGTTATTTACTGCTGTGGAAATAGAAAGTTAAGACACAAAGCTGTTTGATCTATTAAATATGTTTATCCTCTTTTCTCTGAAGCAAATCTGTAAAATCTGGATTAAGCATCATTTTAATTAAATGAAAAATAATTTACTGAAAATTATTTTCAACTGAATATAAAGCAAAACTTCTAATAAATGTATTCTGTTATTTATTTAAGACATTCTTCTTGCATCCACATAAAATCCGGTATTTAGAATATACCCCTCTGCTAAAAGGATTTCCTTTTATTTTTCATGTGTCTCTGAAAGTAATTAAATTTAAAACGAGAGAGAACTTAACCTGACGTCAGCTGCAACTAATCTGTGAGATGAAGAACCCATATTTGTTGTGGTACCCTAAGTACTGGTTTTAACGAGAAAAGTTTGGGACCTCTAATAACTTCTTGACTCCCTACCACGCACACTAGGGTTTCGTGACTTTTCTCACATGCTCTTTTTATGTACTTGAGGGGTACGTTAATCTGGTAGATGAGTTGCGCCCGATTACGTTTTCATTCTTAATTTCCCCAAAATTTTCCAATATTACCTGTAAAACTTTGTATACCTGTGTTTCACCTCCTAATTCAATGACAATGATTGTTATTTCCAATATATTGTTTCAAAAATGTCGAATTATTTCAGGTCTCAACGACAAAAGTTGTCATTGCTAAGGAACTTTACCGGAAACAAATGTGAAATCCGTCCTGAATTTTCCTAGATATTTTGTTAGTTTAAATTACAAGGAAATGCAAAAAAAGTTATTTAAGAACGCAAATATAGCTTTGTATGACCGAAAAGTTTAGTTCGATAAGCTTTTCTTTAAAGCTAGGCAAAAATTTAACTTTTAATATCACAGATGAATTGCTCCGGATCGTGTTAGCATTTGTATTTTGCCCGATGAAAGATTAAATATCATTAGGAAAGGAGCGAAGTTTTAATCGTACTATGTATTAAATCTTAAATATACTTAATGATATCTTTTTTCTTAGTTCATTTCCTATTATATTCACTCCTTCCAAGTTAATGTATTTTATACTTCTTCCCTATCGAGTGTTTCACAGTATGGATGAAATAATTTTTTCCTTATTTTCTCCAACAGAAATTAATGCTTTCTGAATTAGGAAACTAATTGCAAAATGCATTTAAATAATGAATGAATTAGTTCTTCGTATATGCATTTTAAATTATGTGAGTCTGATTCATCTTAATTCGTTTTACAAAAATGAAACGTATGGTCTTTACTTTTTTTTCAAAATAAATCTATTTTGCTATATGAATTAATATTTTCACTTTAAATATATTTGCGCACGTTCTGCTTAATGTTGAAATATTATATATTACAAGGAAAACTATGACTATATGTTTCCTTTCTTTCTTTAATTTACTTTATTTCCTTAAATATATAGAATTACAATAAAGATATCGAGATGTCGGAAAAAGAGCTAAACTTTTGAGGCATCAAACAATGAAATTTAAATCTCATTAGTAGAACCAAATCTTTAAGATGTAAGAAGTCAAAATGTTTAAAAAATTCTAGCATATAACTGAAATATATTTCTAAATTTGTGGAATGGTATTCAAATTTTAACATCTAACAAAATTAATGATACAGTTTATAAATATTCAGTGTGACTTATTCTTATCTAAAGATATGAAAATCCGTGAACTTATATATCTATATTTATCTTCATTTTTTATATAAATAATTCAGTCTCCAATTTGAATATACTACTACAAATTACCCATTTTAAGCAGCTTTTCAATAACATTGGTGATTATAAAATTCCAAAATTACCTTCAAACCATTCAAAGCCTTTCCTTTAATTCATATTGTACCAAGCATTAAAAAAATATATATTTAAAAAAAAATTTAAAAATGTGTTTCTTTAAACCTATGCATTGTTACAAAGCTATAAAGTTGTTTCCCTGAGATGCTAATCTTGGCAAAAAACTTGGCGACAAATTTGGCGACTTGGCGGCAAAGTTGGCGACTTTGGAGACAAAGGGAATTTTCTAGAAGCACCTCGAACTTTCAACCTATTTCTACTGGTTTCATGAACTTTCTAGAGATTACGTCACTTCCTCCGTAATGAAGTCACTTCCTGTTGAAAAGTATAAAGGCAAGCTCTCAATCCAAGAGGAGTCGGTTGGAATTTGATCAGCAAGCAAGCTGGTGAGCTAACAAGAAACCTTTGAGCGCTGTGTTGAGATTTATTGGTAGTCTCTGTTGTGAATTTTTACTAGTGCTGTGCTAATACTTGTGCTACGTTTCCTTGCTTGGAATATTTGTAAAATAAAGAGCTTTATTTTTTAAATCCTGCTTATTGGATTGCATTCACGTACACTCACAAGAAGATTTTGTCTCAGTATACACATAAAATTAAAAAAAAAACTTTTATTGGTTTCATCGGTGCAGGCTGTCCTAAAAATAAAACAATGGTACAATCTACTGTTATTAGTCCTTAAATAGGTGGAAGGGGAGGAAGTATCTTAAACATAGACCAACGTTACATTTTTTACAAATAGTTGTTGATTTTGCTGCACAGGATTTTAGTTATCTTCTTTGTCATTTTTCTGGGTTTTTTTTATAATAACATGTTCATTTTTAAACTTTAGAAAATATTCATTAACACGTTGAACATCCAGTTTTATGCAAGATTGTTTCCTTGCAAGAAAATCCTTAATAAGAAACTGTCTATGTACTTGAAAATCAAGCAGGCTCAGACTATCACCACTAAATAGTTGATTGAGCTTTTATTAAGGCGACTAGGGACCTTCAAAATCATTTTTTTTTTAATTTTCAACTAGTCAACTTGAAATTTTTCAGATATTAATAAGAGCGCTATATAAGGCAACACACAAAATTTCACTGCAATATATATATTTATTTCTGAGTAGTGGGTATAAATGTATTTTTTAATAATAATTGATGGGCTTTATGATAAATGTACCAGGCGCTCCAAAATTACTCGAAATCACTCTAATTTTTTATTAGTTACTCTTATCCTTTTCACTCAAAAATTGGGATCAATTTTTATGATTTAAAAAGGAACTTTCAAAATGAATAAACATAATAACTCGAAACTATTTATTTTTGAAAAAAATATATATTCCCAATTTTTGATATTGAAGAGAATATTTACAATTTAATAACAGAATATCTTCTATATGAATGGCAAAAATTCTTCTTCATATTTTTTTTATACTTATATAAAATTTCATGAAATTTGACCAAAAATTGAAGCGCCTCGGACGTTTATCATAAAGGCAATTAATTGTTATTATAAATTACATTTATACCCATAACTCAAAAATAAATAAATATATTTCAGTGAAATTTTGAGTGTTGTCTTATATAGTGATTCAGTTATTGTCTGCAAAATTTCAAATCGCTTAGTTGAAAATTTAAAAAAAAATTATTGTGACGGTTCTTGTCGTCTTAATCAACAAACGCTGTTTCAAAAGCATTAAAAATTCAGAGAATACTCCGAATTGTTGAAGAGATCTGTCTAGCAAATCATTAAGTAGTTTCACTTTGAAATAAATAGCACTCAATTCAAGTTGTAAGTTATCGTTAAAATGGAGATACATCTTTATTTTATAATATACGTTCTTTGAACATCGCTTTATTTAAAATTAAAGTTCCAATGTCGGGCGCTTCATTTTATATTCTTAGCAAATACTTTAAACCTAGGAACAAGAGGTAATATTCACACCTGAATTATTGTTGTATATAGCCAAAATTTCGAGCCTATTAAGCTTAAACAACACATAATTTCCTATTCATATCTTAAAATAAGCAAACACTAATATAATTTAATCATTCAGATATTGTTCTGTATAAACTCGACTGATATAAAATTTCTCCAACATCCACAAATTCCTCAGATAAAAATAATTTCCTCATTTTTCGGAAAGGATATATCCGTTAAGTTTTTCAGAGGCGCGGATATTCCTTATTCAAAATTGGCTTTTTCGCCATTTTTCACCACCGAACCGCCAGATTCGACGACGAGTTAGAGATATGAAGTGGGAAACCTCAAGGAATACGGATGGCCTCCCAATCCTCAGCGAGGCACTTGAAAGAATTGTTGATACGTGTCCTGAGTGTGAGAATGTGAAAATCCACCAAAATGGCTTCCGCGGAGCAATGCAAATTGAATAGTAGAGCCCCATTGTCGAAAGGATAACAAATGCCACAAATTTTCCTCTCGTTCCCGAAGGAAACATTATATCCCGGGAACTGTGAGTTGAGTATCTGATTAAGGAATCGACCAGAATACGAAAAATGAAGGACACCTTCGTTTCCCTTCCTTTAAATTCCTAAAGGCAATGTGTTTCTGACATAGAATGACCTCTTGTCAGAATTCTGCTAAAAACTTTGCAATTCTTTATGATAAGATTTAAAAGATGTCTATTTAAAATGACGTCTCCAGACACAGATTCTAAAATTTCAATTTTCTGTGGCAATTTCTTTCAAATATCCTTCAATAAAACAAATTTTTATCTATAACTATTAGAGTGTTTTCTAAATGCATTTACCTAACTTAAATGATGATATCGAGTTATGAATAAAACATATGATTTATATATATATCCGTTTTACAAATCATCACTTTTCTAGTATATATTTTCTATGCTAGAAAAGATATGCTAATATGAAAATATATGCTATACGCTAATTCCATGCAAATTGAATAGTAGAGCCTTATTGTCGAAAGGATAACAAATGCCACACATTTTTTTTTCATTCCCCAAAGAAACATTATATACCTGGAACTGTGAGTTGAGTATTTGATTGAGTCGACCAAAATACGAAAAATGAAGGGCGCCTTCGATTCCCTTCCTTTAAATTCCTAAATGTAGTGTTTCTGACCTAGAATGACATCTTGTCAGAATTCTGCTAAAAACTTTGCCATTCTTTATGATAAGATTTAAAAGATGTCTATTTAAAATGACGTCTCCAGACACAGATTTTAAAATTTTAATTTTCTGTGGCAATTTCATTCAAATTTCCTTCTATAAAGCACATTTTTATATATCAGTATTAAAGTTTTTTCTAAATGCATTTACCTAATTTAATTAGTGACATCGAGTTATGAATAAAACATACCATTTTTATATTTCCATTTCACAAATCATCACTTTTCTAGTATATATTTTCTATGCTAGAAATAGATATGCTAATATGAAAATATATGCTATATGCTAATTCAATGCAAATTGAGTAGTAGAGCCCCATTGTCGAAAGGATAACCAATGCCACAAATTTTCCTCTCGTTCCAGAAGGAAACATTATACCCCTGGAACTGTGAGTTGAGTATCTGATTAAGGAATCGACCAGAATACGAAAAATGAAAGATACCTTCGTTTTCCTTCCTTTAAATTCCTACATGTAGTGTTTCTGACCTTGAATGACCTCTTGTCAGAATTCTGCTAAAAAACTTTGCAATTCTTTATGATAAGAATCAAAAGATGTCTATTTAAAATTTCGTCTCCAGACACAGATTTCAAAATTTCAATTTTCTGTGGCAATTTCTTTCAAATTTCCTTCAATAAAACAAATTTTTATCTATCAGTATTAAATTGTTTTCTAAATGCATTTACCTAACTTAAATGGTGATATCGAGTTATGAATAAAAAAACATACCATTTTTATATATCCACTTTACATATTATCTCTTTTCTAGCATATATTTTATATTTTTCTAAGTTATTTTAAAATGTATTTTTTATGACTTTGTTGTCCGCCACTTGTTGATCAGGTGTTCTCAGCTTGAGTCCATACCAAATATTGAGAGTCATTAGGCTTGAAACAATTTTCCTTTTTGGGACTTTACATTGAATCTCATTTTTGAACTAATCTTTGTAATATCAATAAATATACTTGTAATTGATATTTTCAGCATCTTTATGACATTGCTGCCATTTTTATTACATGCTGTAAGAGAACAATTTAATTTTGCAAATTACTCAGATCTAAAATTTTATAACTAACGTGAATCAAACTGATCATCCTACAATAGTTAAGAAATGTTTTACTATTATAAAAATTAATACATTTTTACGAATATTACTAATAATTCCTTTTGAACTTTCATTTCAATATCAGAATCCGATGCTCTATTCACGTGCTTGAAAATAGCTGCAGTTTTTTTCAAGTATATTTGCGCAGATATTTTTCACTGCTGTAACCGCCGTCATTGTATTTCATTACAAAATCTAGTATTAACAGAAACAGAAGTTACAGTTTCTTGATGAGTACGACTTAGTAACAAGTGGTTGTGATTTTAAAAGGAAATATTTAAATATTATTCCCAGAAATGCTTTCTTCCAAAATAGAAAAAAAAATCATTTTTTTCATTTCATTACGAAATGACTAAAAACAACAATTTGATTCGATACATATTTCAATTAATGCTAAAATAATTATGTAAATATCTAAAATAAATAGAATATGAAATAGACGTTTCGGGATCTCCGTTACTAGTGAGTCTGGAATTCTTTATACCGCTAGAATTTGTTGAAAAATCTTATTAAAAAAAGGGAAGGATATAAAATTGTTACTTTAAAATAAATATAAAACTTTATGTTTACAATTTTTTGCAACTCATACCCCGCTAATGAGATGTAGAAGTTTGGAGAGGGGGTTCCAGCTCAGGTGTCGTCCTCGTCATCTGACCGCGATTCAAAATTACGAGGCACACCCCAAAATAGCCCTTGTGTTTTCTTGAAACTTGACGTTAATATAACTAAACTAAACCAAGCATGCAAATGGGATATTTTCTCCGAAATCTCTCATAATTTTCAGCTTCAGGAATTGAAATGGAGCTTCGTTATTTCAAAATTACATTAACTAGATACCGGAGGATTCTTCTTCAAATCAGTATTTCTGCAATCTGATAAAAAAATACAAATAATCATTACTTTGATATACATATAAATAAACAGGGTGTACACAAATGAAGTAACTCATTTCAAAAATTAATAAAAATAACCTAAAAATGTTGGAACTACGTTTTTTAAAAATGAGAGCACATCTCAAAACGTTTTTTTCCAGATAAATAACAAACCATTTCGGTGGTCTAGGGGGTGTAAATTACTGGAAATCAAAATTTTCTTTAGGGCCATTATCTGAGAAAATATTAAAACCGGAAGAAAAATAAAATCATGCATTTGTAAGGAATTTTACGCTCTTTAATTTGTTAATTCACATGTAGCTTGAAAACTGAAGAGTTTTCTTGATATTCAAGATAAAGTGAAAGAAGAAACCAGAAAACACACATCGGCTTCTGCTGCTCGGTAGCTATTGCGTGCGGAATTTTATCACTGTAGCAAATTCAGAACGGCATAACGACGAGTTACCTATCTGAAAAAAAAAAAAGAACGCTTTGAGTGGCACTCTTATTTAAAATAACCGTAATTACAACATTTTTAGTTTTTTAAAATTATTTTTTAAATGAGTAACTTCATTTTTCTTCACCCTATATATATATATATATATATATATATATATATAGAGTGTGTGTTTTGTTTTTTTTTATTTTTTTGTTTTGTTTTTTTTTTTTTTATATATATATGTATTACAAATATATATATATATATATATATATATATTACAAACAATTAAAACTCAAATAACATTTTTAGTATATACACCTATTAAACCAATAATTAAAATTAAATATAAAATAATGCTCCCTTATTAATAATCATACAATGAAATACAGAGGATAATTAGATTATAAACTATTACTATGAAAAAGACAACACAGAATTGGAATTCTAACAATCAAATACCAATCGATCTTATGAATCAATTATGTCGCATTAAATTCGAATTTTAAAGGCGCCAGCCATCTGTGAAAGCCAGTTGTTGGAAAAAGCAAAAAGCATAGGAGTAAATCTCCAAAATATTTCAAGATAAGAATGAGAAAATATAACTAAATGCTTACTAATTCAAAGTCTTATCAATTATAATGCCAAGACCTATATACGAAATACAGTTCTGCATTTCTAGTGAAAATATTAAAACTAAATATTATAACTAACTATTATAAAAATATTATAACTATATATACTATACTAAAACATCATTAATAAATTAAACTATAAATTTAATTTTAATACTCATTATAGTAACTTATTTTAGTATGAGAATATACTTAAAATTATATGATGCAATCTTATTCTAAAAATAGTGGCGCCATATATATATATATATATATATATATCGGTATTGAAAGATTGAAATACAAGTGAAGAAATTAATTTTAAAATGCAGTCTCTTTCGGTTCATTTGTAATATAAAATATTAATGAAATTGTGTTTCCAGAAATATATGTGAAGAAAATTCATTGAGATTGTTTAAATAATTGTAGATATCTAGACAGCTTAAAAATATTAGAAACATCCCTTGTTTCCACGTAGGATGGAAATCTTAGAGTTAATGATGCAGCAAACTTATAACTTAAAAATTACTTTTAATATAAAACTGTATGTTTTAATGAAATTATATTGCACATGAACTAAAATAATTTATACCAATTTTTTAAGTAAAGAAATAAGCGAAATATTTTAAACTTTAGATTATAAAATCTGAAAACAAAATTTTAATTTTTGTCCAATGAAGTTTTTTAACCTCCTAATTAGATCACACATTTTTTTCGAACATTTATTATCATTTCAATTCATATAAGAATAAATAGGAGACACCTGAGATATTTTAGCATTAGTAGGGATGGCGGTTATTGCAAAAAAAAAAAACGGTTTTCGATTAAACCGGTTTCTTTCACCTCCGGTTTAACCTGGCGGTTAAAACCGTTCAAAATAACCGGTTTTATTAATTTTAATCTATTTGAAAAAAACCGGTTTTCGGTTGTTTTTTTCTCAAAAAGCAACGTTTTTGGACAAAATTTTTTATTAATAATAATATACAATAAGTATTAATACAATAGTTAATTAATGTAATAAATAATGATTATATATAACTAATTAATACAATACTAGCTGCATGGCCCGGCGTTGCACGGGCAATCTTGAATAATGGGATATTCCCGAGCGGAGAGAAGTGAGATCACGTGAGGCCTTGGGATCCATATTCTCATATGCCCGGCTCCATTTTTTTTTCAACAAATATTGTCACTTACTTTCCCCAACAAATGTAAATATTCTTTCAAATCTAGTCTTTTTATTACTAATTTTCATATGCCCGCCTCCGGTTTATTTTTTTTACACATATTGTCGCTAACGTAAACGTTACGTTTCCCCAAAAACGTAAAAATCCTTTGAATCCTATATTGTTTAATTAAAATTTTTAAATCCAACCTTTTAATTACCTTATAGTTAATAACCCATCATTTCTCGGAATCCACATTTTTTCATATCCCCGCCTCTGTTATTTTTCCTACAAATATTGTCACTAAGCTTCCCCAACAAGCGTAAATCTGTTTTGAATCCTCTCTTGTTGGATTAAAAATTTCATTTCTAGCCTTTTTTACTACCTTAAAGTAGTTTTGTTTGAATGAAAACGCGAGAATTCTTATGCTTATAAATTAAAACAGATTAGCATGATATTTGTTTTGCAAAAGAAAAAATAAAACGAATAATAATGAAAAAAAACGGATAAAAATGAATAAATATTTTCCCCCAACCAACGTAAATGTTGCGAAACACCGTACGACAAAAAAATGATTTTTTTTCAATTGTTAATAAATCCAAACACAGAAGATCGCTCAAAAGGAAATACCAACTTCAGTTAAATAAATAAAAAAAATGCAACACCGGATGCGAAAACTAATAACAGGAGAGAAAAAAAAGAATCCGCCGTGAATGAATTCACCATTCTGCCAATAGATGGCAGCACGTCAATTCATTCATTTTGACGTTTTTAATTTATATCTTTTTAACTAATTGTAATTTCGGAATTTAAAGGGCCGAAATGGATTCCTTGGGTTATTCCCCATCTTTTGGTACTGTTCGCATGCTTCTCCGTTCAGCGGTTCGTGAGAAGATAGCCAGACGTACATACATACATACGTTTGTTTAACTTCGAATTTTAATAGGATAGATGTAATAATAATAAATGAGTAAATATTGCAATAACTAAGTATTATAGAGAAATTTTTTATTAGCATTGTTTTCTCAAAAAATGAATTCATTGACCAATATTTATCATCTAACCTTCTCATAAAGACTCTTTTAGCAATATGTTGATCCTTGAGTCGACACCTCTCATCGGAAACAACATCATTCAAGGTAGATTCTGATCTTTCGGAAGTCACAGAATTTCCGACTAAAGATAAATATTTTTTGGCTACAGAGAAACAGACGAAGTTTGCAGACAAATTATTTATTAGTATTGTTTTTGCAGGAAGTCAATAAATTGGCCAATATTTATCTGTTCATAAAGACTCTTTCAATAATCCGCCAACCAACAGACGCCTCGAGGAAGCGGTTGTCGGTGTTTGGCCTATGAAATTCAAAGCTTTATTACTTGGTAAACTTTAATCTATTCGAACCTAAACTCGAGCCTATCTTCTGACCCGTTTTTTTTTTCTGTTTTTTGGATTTAAAAAAAAACCGGTTTAAACCGGGGCAAAAAATTACCGAAAAAACCGGTTAACCAAACAAAAAACCGCTTTTCGGTTTAAAAATTTGTTTTTCCCATCCCTACTCGTTAGTAGTACATATCACCATCGCAAATTTGGCGACATAGTGGGACAGGGGAGGGAAATTATTTAAATGTTGGTTAGAAGAAAGATTAATTCTGTAGGAGCAGATAAATCCTAATGATTTTCTTGAGACATATTCATAGCAGAGAATTAATTTCCGATTTGTACCGAGTCTTTACCGCCAATAAGGAAATAATGAAACTTCAGTTGTTAAAAATGGTGATTTTTACTGTACAATTTTTTACATAACTTTCAGATTACTTTTTCCCCTTTTCTGTAGCCATATGTATATATTGTTTTTTAAATTCGTAGAGCTTAGTTCAAAATTTGCACAAACAATACAGCGGAAATTCAATCAAATAATATTTTTTTAAATCAATCTTTTTACAAATACTTATTAATTATTAAAATTGTTGCTAAAAATTTAAAAAATCATTTGAAAATCAGATAAAAAAAGTCGAATGTTAGAAACCAAGTAAGGATATTAAAAAAATAAAATCATAATAATATCATATCATATAAAAAAATTTGATCATAAATGTGATCATATGATCATTCCTGTGCAATCTTTTTCAGCTTTTGAAAATCGAACAAAATATTGCAAAATTCAATAATATATTTAAAGCTGATGCAAATACTTACGCAGATTTTTTTTAAAAAAATTGCATTTTACTTCAAATATGGTTTCATATTTAGGAGAAAAACACAAGGGATATATAGCGACAAAGTCTCAAACAGATTTTGGTGGCATATTTGGCATAAATACCACTGGGGGTAGCTCAAGGTAATCCAAATCAATTGACTTCCCCTTATTGAAATTCTATATTCAAAGACTTCTAATATGGACCATCAAGATCATCACATACCGAGCGATCACAACTCGGATCTTCTAGTAATGTCCCCTAACTGTGTGCTAGCCTTAAAATTGAATTTAATCTTAAGTATTCAGGCTGTTGGTGTTGGAGCAGGAAGGTTAGCTCTTGCTCAGGCCAATCCATTCAATTAGACTTCATCCCTGAGAGTCAATGTCTCTTGATTGTTTCCCGAATCTTAAACCTCATTGTTTGCCCTCTTGATTGTTTCCTAAATGTTAAACCTGATTGTTTGGCCCTCTTGATTGTTTCCTGAATGTTAAACCTGATTGTTTGGCCCTCTTGATTGTTTTCTGAATGTTAAGCCTGATTGTTTGGCCTCTTGATTGTTTTCTGAATGTTAAACCTGATTGTTTGGCCCTCTTGATTGTTTCCTAAATGTTTGCCCAACCATGCTCTGATGATCAATTGATATCTTACACACAGTTTACTTCCCCTGTAGAGGAATTGGATGACTATCGCTCAAGTTGCTAATTGGAACGACTCTTAAGAATCTCTGGTGTTTCCCGGTTGCATATAACCGACCTTTACTTCAATTCGGGCCAGAGAAAATAACCGATCTCGCTGATTGGCTGCTTCCCTTAGCTTCTTCATGACGTCATGCTTATTTCGCCGAACTGGAAGCCTTGTAGGAAATAAGCAAAACGTGAGCTTATAAATTTTAATTACTTTCTTTAGTTTGCAAATTAAGAGACATTTTTTAGTCTCAAAAGTGCACTTTTTTTTATTCATTATGTTGTACCCTTTTTAAAATATTTAACATAAAATATAACAATATTAATTTATGAGATTTACATAATTTTAAACCTTTTTTAAGAAATTCTAATAAACAAAAATAAGACATGTATACGTATATTTCTAATACATTTCGAGAATAAATAAAATATTGGAATTATTGAAATAAATATTGCTGCTCTTAAGATTTTCCTTCTTTCTTAATTATACATTTTAATTCATAAGTATTTTGCCTTCTAGAGAGCGTATGACTTATAAGTTTTGCAATTGGGCGGGAAGGCATGACGTCAGTGAGCTAACCAATCAGCGAGTTCCGTTATTTTCTCTGGTCCGTATTGAAGTAAAGGTCGGTTATATGCTTACCGGTTTCACTGCTCCACAGATAGTCCCATAAGCATCTGGTTGGAATAACTCTACCCTTCCACAGTCGATGAATTATTCTGTGATTTATTTGAGTTACTAGATAGGTTTATGAAGATCTACAATAGACTCGAGATGTCATAACTTATCATTTAATGATAGTCTTCGTTAAAATGGCTATTTTTAATGTTGTTATTGTCCATTAGAACTAACTCATAATGACCATTACATCTTCCAAACCATTTTTAAGAGAGAGTTTTGTACTTTAGGACGGCCAATTTAGAATCTAAATTATAATCCTAAAATCAATACTTGTGTTACCAATATCTCTGAAGTGTTTTGAATTCCATTCGAAATTTTTCAAATCAGTTTTTGTCGTTTCTCTCAAACAGTGTCCCGATATTTTAAATAGACTGCTGAAAATATTGACTTGCTGAAAAGTTTCGATTCATTTTGGTCTTGTACCTTTGGCTTTTGATGGTTCTTCATGAGTTTTCAGAGTAAGATAATCATTTTAATGACCAATTTAAAATATAACTGCTACTCATTTTTCAAATATAATAACTTAACCAAAAAATATTAAAGAGCATCTAAATTTATGTTAGTTTGGTTCGAATTTTTCTCAATAGATGCATCTGGATTTGCTAGCTTCTAAACTCAATATCCTTTGTTTCTGGTAAGTTCCGAAGGCGTCATTCTTGCTGGTATTTTGGCAGAAGGCAATTTTACTTTCTTTTTTTCTCTCTATTGGATTTGTTAAAAAAGACTTTTGAAGTATTTCTTATTTAAGAAAGGTTTTTTCCCTTTATTTCAATTATTGAATAAATTCAGGCCACAGAGGGAATATTATTTGACTATTTAGTCATTCCCTTGACAGAAAATTTATCCATATTAGAACTCCGATGGCGAGTGGCACTTTGAAAAAGTTCGCCATTCGAGTTCTCTTCCACTTTTTCCATTTTATTTATTTTATTTTATTGTGTTTTAATTTTTATTAAAGAATGATTTTTGTTGTTTGATTGTTAGTTGACTTCAGACAATATTGTTGATGCAATAGCTGGATGCTGCTGCGTTAGCGCGCAAAAGGTACATTGTTATCACTATTGTTTACTTCTTCTGTATTTTCTTTTTTGTAATTAAATATAATTTTTTTAAAGTACATACAGACAAATGCTTTTGAATAAATGTATCTATGGTTCTAAAACAAATAATGGAACTTATATTTTAAACAATCGACTAGAAATGAAAATATTTCTTTCTTCAGAACTATTAATGTAAATCAAACCATTCTTACTGATTAGAAAATCATTTCTTGATTACTTTCTTAGTAACAAAATTGTATACTTTTTTTACTTTAATAAGTGCTTTAACTCAAGCATGTTCTATAGTTTTGATTTTTTACATCAATGTTTGATAATTTTAGAGCTACTGGGCAAATGTTGGGGAAATAACATGCTCGATATATCCAAGTTTCTGTTCATTACAAGATTTAGGTCTATTCGTTCTTTGAAAGCCATATGACAAAATCTGCCTAAAAGAGACACCATATATAACTCTCCATTTCCCACTGTTTTAGCTCCCGAAAATTTATTTTGAAACTAGATTCTTCTTCGAAACTGAATGTGTAAATTTCGACTTCATTGGTGACCTCACTGATTTAAATTCATAAATAATCATACAGTGAAACTTCAAAATTTTATCGTTAAAATAGATTATTTGAATATATGTTCGAAAAGTATAAACGTATCTTTTGTGTATTCGGAAAAACATTCAACATGATAGTTAATAATTATGTTAATATCTCTAATTAAATTTTTAAACTAAAATATTCCATAGTTCAGCTGAGTTACACAGATAATGGTATTCAATAGCACTTTATTTAATTTAAAAGTTATGTGAAATTGTGGTGGTCACCATAAAGAAATGAAAAAAGTAACTTCCACGGGATTTCTATCATTATAAAATCATAAAAATTAAAATAAAATATCCTATTTCATTAATAAGTTAAAGCACGAAAACAACGAATGATTTTGTCGTACGTAAATTGATGCACATATTTACCACTTTTAAAAGCAAACACTTTATACCAACCATTAATATGCTCTGGCGTAAAAAAATGCTTTCAAAAGAAAGTTTTCACATAAATTCAATCCATTGCACGTTCACCTCCGGAGCACTGCATTATTGCAATTGACTGCTCAAACATTAACCAGTGCTTTTGTTACGAAATAAATGTTCAATAAATTATGCCTCATACACAACTCTAAATTATTAATTATTTTAATTATAGAAGATTTTATAACCCGTCTTAACCGGTGATACAATTATTGTGCAGCAATTCAAAACTAGTTATCTATTATAACTTAGATAATCTCAGGTTTGAGAAATGGTAAATAATTTCAAAAAAATGAGAAAAGTGTTTTAATGTTAAATGAAAAAAATAACTGCGTTTGTTATTATATTGTAATATTAAGTATATATCTTGAAGTTGAAAAAAAAGAAGTTGGAAAATCTTTTATATATATGTTTATGCAGTAGTATCTTAAGTGTCATTTGATATCTAAAATTATATTCATTTAACAAAAATGTCTTCCTTAAAAATAGCAATTCACGACAATTTCAGAACACTTTCGTAATATTTCGCATGCAAATTCAATTTTGGACATTAGTAAGAGCATGAAAATGTTGCTTACAGATCAAACCTAATTTCTGCTGTTAATTAGAATAACATTCATGCTCTTAAATGATTTCTCATAGATCAGTCAAAATTCTTCTAACGCATAATAATGTCAGCATCAAAGTCTTTGTCTTTATATTCCTATGACAATCGATAACGTCTTGCAAAATTCAAACCGCTTCCTTAACGGAAGAAACATTTTTGCATTCAGCAGCCGTATGTAGCCCCCCCTCCTTTCACAAACTCAGACAATTCTTCTCTCTCCTAAGAAATTTTCTCCATCAAAGCCAATTATTGCATTTCTTCATCCAATTCTGCCAGTAACCCGGTTAGCATAACCAACGTTCTGTTGTCTTTTCAGACGCGGATTGTTTGCTCAGGAGAAATCGGTAGATCTAAGACTATTTGCAAGGGAGCGTGCCTCCGTTACGCAAGGAAGATGTATTTTCCCTAAGTATGAGCTTAAAATATATTCGTATTGCATTAATAAACAAGTTTATTATTGTCTTAGAGCACTGCTTATATTAGTATAATGTATTTATATTCTGGCCTACTAGATGTAGTGGATTCTTGTTTTTGGTTCAGAAACTGTTAAAGGCATATGCCGAAAATTGCTATCGATGTCTAATGGCATCGCTTATATTAGTATAATGTAATTATATTCTGGCCTACTAGATGTCGTGGATTCTTGTTTGTGGTTTCAAGGCATATGCCGAAAATTATTATCGATGTCTAAGCGCATTGATTATATTAGTATAATATAGTTATATTGTAGCCTACTAGATGTCGTGGATTCTTGTTTTGGGTTCAGAAACTGTTAAAGGCATATGCCGAAAATTGTTAAATGACATCACTTATATTATTAAAATATGATTATATTTTGGCCTACAAGCTTTTGTGAATTCATGGTTGCAGTCAATATTATGTTAAAGACTCTTCTCTAGAAGTTGTGATGGTTTTTAAATTGGATATCAATTTATATGTATTAAATTTAATTCAAGATATAGTTTATCGCGATTCATCAATAATTCAAACGTCTATTTGTAATATGACATTTTCCCAGTGTTAGTAATGACTTTTGTCTTTTGCGGCAGAGTTTGGAGTCCAGATGAGATGGATATAAAGTCTCTATACCGCTTTGTTATTTGATTGTTTTCCATTTGTGGATTGAAAATCCGTGATAATTCTCACCGAACCTCAAAGACATCTCCTATTTCCTGTTCCAGCTTCTCACTAAGAAAGGATGCCCTTTTTCTATAATGGTTTCCATTCTTCATGAAACGGAGTTCGGTAGGTTATTTCTATACTGTTTCAAGGCCTGGCGAATGTAAGTTTAGATTTTAATGGTTGTTTAATGTTTATCTAAGGAATGCTTTTCTTTGGGCCTTCTTCCACTAATTTTCTAAATTACGGAAGTTTTTTTTTTTTTCATTTCTTTCATGAGACGTTAATAAAGTTCGAATCCTTCAAACACGAATTCTCAGCAATATATCGAATGAAAAAGGAAATTATGCAATTTTTCATTAATTCGCAAATTTTAGATAAAACATAAACCTTTTTTACATTCAAATATGAACCATGGTGTTTTTATCCATTCGATTCGTTCATACAGAAACATTTCAACTACGATAAAGATATCTCTTCATCTCATGTACTGTTTTTACAGTTATACACATGAATTTTGGAGTCAGTTATGACAAAATAAAGATCTTAGAAAAACCCAAAACTCATTTTTTGATATATATGCTATCGCAGTATCATCAAGTTATCGAAACAAGAATAATCGAACACGTTTCAAAGACTGTTTTAATACGGAACGTTGTATTTTTCTTCGACACTAAATTTTAATAAAAAAAGAAAACAGAAGCTCGAACGACACATAAAAATTCTGAAATTTGAAATGGAGTTTGCTTTTGAGCAAATACATATTTCTCCTAAAAATTTCAAATTTCTTTCGAAAATTTGATTGCTTTTCTTTCATCTTATACAGAAAACATAAATTTATTCAAAGGAGGAAGTGTTCTCAATGATCTTAAAATACAATTTGAAGCTTTCGAAGAGATATTTTAAGTTGTTATTGAATATTAAACATATCACAATTGTAGAGATAATTGTGTAGAGAATTTACGAAGAAATAATAATGATTCAGCAAAGAAATTAATCTCACTTCTTTGGAATCCATATCATCAATAAGAAAGCGATTAATGAATTTTTCGTAATAAAACATTGAGTTTTCATTGTGCAAGTTTATAAAGAGTTTTGATTATTTTTGTCCCTTTTCTGCATAATTAGGCATTTTCGTTTTAAAAAATAGCCTTTTATTAAAAATAGACCGATTATCATAATTACTGCTGAAGATTAAAACAAAGAATAAAACAGTTCAAAATGAGTGCTATAAAACTATTCACTATTTTAAGCCAAATACGGAAAATAAAAAAAAGAAATTACATTCAAATCCAAAGAAGAAATTTAGCACTCATAAATTCAACAAAACTAGGGGGTTCTATTCCTTGCTCACTAACCCTCGCGAAGCCCCAGAAGTATTCCATACCAATCCTTCCAGGCTCGCTTCACTCGCTACAGTGAGGACAATGTGCACCATAACAAAAAAAACATTTATGGTTGTGCTTAGTAAATTGGTTGTTAAGCTCGTTATTATCGCGCGAACCGCTAAAACGCTCGCTGAAAGGGAAAATATCAGGATTAAAAATAATTTCTTCTAATTTATTCATTTTGTATTTGTAGTTAAAATTAGCTCAGATTTTGAAGTTTTAAAGCGTTTAATTTATACTAAATCTGTTTCAGAAACGTAATTAAGGTTTTTGTTCTTCATTTCTAGACAACAAATTATTTTTCGTATAGTTAATAGCTATTTTTTAATCTCTAAATCTCTTTTCTTTGCAACTTCAATAGTGTAAAGATTCGAATCATTTACCACCGTTCCACTGGGGAGTCTATGAATTTGAACCTATTATTTGTAAATGGTTTTGTGGCAACATGTTGTAATTCCATATTATTAAAGTTTTTTTTGATATATTGATGATTTGAGATACATTGATGGCGTTGGTAATTGTTGTGTTTTTGCTGTCCTAATTTAGATGGTATATTCGATTGGTTAATTAGATCCTTTTAGAGTAAGAGGAAACATAACGCTGGGTTAAAGAAACCTGACTAATAGCATATTTACGTTGGGAAATTGAAATCACGTGATCCAGCGTTTGCTATCCTATTCTATGGGATGCTAACAAATCCTATAGCTAAATAACGCTCTTTTGGGGAACTGCACAAGATAAATATTTATATAAATGTTTTAAGTTACAATATTAATGAAACAAACGCATTCTTTTAAGCCCAAAAAATTACCTTAAATGCGCTTACAAAATTAAATGCCAATAATTATAGATACAATTTCTCAAGTAGAGTTCAGATGGCATATTTGACACTAATACAACTGAGGTTAGATCAAGATCATAATAATCAAGTGACATCCCTTCATTCTCATTATGCATTTAAAGACCTCCCATCATGACAGCGGTTAAAATCAGGGGCTCTTAGTGTATACCACTAGCTTCGTGCTAGCCTAATTTTAATTTAAACATAAGCATCCATATAGCTGGAGGGAGCCCGGAAGATTAGCTTCTGAACCGGGCAATCCATTTAATTAGATTTCATCCCTGAGAGTCAATGCTGGCCTCTTGATTGCTTCCTGAATGTTAAATTCGCCCAGGTTTGCGTTGCTGATCAATTGAGATCTTACCCGCAGTTTGTTTCCCCTGTAGAGAAAGTGGATGACTGTCGCTCAAGTGTGAATTGGAACTACTGATTAGGATCTCCGATATTTGTCCGGTTATCCGGCACCACGGATGGTTCGATAAGCACTTCGGTGAATAACTCCCTCCTGTCGATGTGCAATTATTCCAGCATTTATTCGGGATACTGACTAGGTTTATGAAGATATACAGTATAGTTGCGGTGTTAAAGCTTATAATTTAATGACGGTCTTCGTTAAAATGACTTTGATTTTGAATTCTAGTATTGCGCGTTTGAATTTACTAATTCGCATTAACAACCATAGCTCCAAAGCAATTGGGAGAGAGGTCGCTGTAATTCGGTTCAAATATGTGGAAAAACTTTACTTTTTCAATTCCTACTATTAGTTCACACTCTCCCTATATATATTTATATATCTTGTTCAAATTTTCAATCGTTAATAAAATACTTTTTATTCATCTACTGAAGTTGAAATACATTTATTTTAAACTTGTAGTGGATAACACTTGATGTTAATACAGTTTTTTCAAATATTAATTCATTAATTAAATTTAATTAATTTTAGTTTTATATGGGAGAAAATTTTTTTCTTATATAAGATATTTAGCAGGATATAAATTTAGCAATAAATACCTTCAGTGACGAAGCGTGTAGATCGCTGACCTAAGTAGGAATTTACTTTAATTTTTTTATATTACTTGTTTCTCAAATTTGAAAGCAAATTTTGAACTGAAGATCTATACTTAAGGTCACTGTCTTTATTCCCGAAATTTTTTAATTTAATTCGAAATATTTGTTTCGAGCCAAATCTTTAGAGCATTTCTTTTGTGCAGTGTCCAGATATTTTAAATAGACTGCTTCGAAGGGTAAATTGTTTTGCTAAAATAATTCCAGTCCTATTTGTTTTTTTTCCTTTTAGATTTTAATTGTCTCTTCTGATCAGTTCGCGGATATGACAGGACATTTGACATATTTCTTGTATTTTGTAAACGAAAATTATATTTAAGACAAATAATGGAATTAATATTTTTAGAAAGCTACTAGGAATTAAAAGCTTTCACTCTTAAGCACTGATAATGTAAATGAAATGTGGTTAATTATTTGCATTCAAATATATGTTAATGATTATATTTAAATTAAAAATAGTATTGAACCTATTAATTTTATAAAAAAATATCACAGACCCTATATAATTGTTTTGATTCTATTAAGAAATATTTTTCCTATAGGATCAGTTATACATGTAAATTTGCCAATAGATTCATTATGCTTCGCATCCCACATCATTTCGGACATCTATTCTTTATCAGAAACTAATTTAAGGTTATCACGGCCTTAAGCAGCTGTTATATTTCAAAATTATTTTCTACTGAATATTAAACTTATGAAAATTATGAATTTGATTTCTATATTCCTATTCCTTTCGGGAACTATTCCTATTGGAAAATTCAGAATGTTTCTTTAACAGATTAAAAAATTTTTCTGCATGTAGCCGCCGTCTGTAGCCTTTCTTTCTAATCTCTGAAAACTCTTCCATCTCCGAAAATATTCCGACCATAAAAGCCAATTATTGCATCACCTCCTCTGATTCTGCCAATAACCTGATTATGAAGCCGGCATAAATCTGGTTCTGTAGTCTTTTCAGTATCGAATTGTTCGTTCGGGGACAACAACAACGGATTGAAGACTGTTAGCAAGGGAGATTGTCTCCGTTACGCAGGATGTTATACCTAAGTATGAGTATAAAATATTTCCAGGTTAGAATGAACAAAAGCAGTTCTTACTGTCTTATGCATTATTTATATTAATAGAATATTCTTATCATTAGCGGCATGCTTAACTATAGACTGTAAAGCTATTTTTATAACATTAAGCTGACAGAAAATAAATCATCTATCCAGGAAACTCTCATATGTTGGTATGAAGAATCTTATTAAAAGTGAATGTGAAGCAACCAACAATTTATTCCTAAATAAAGATTTGCTTTATCAATGTCTAAAGTTCATGAGATACGTGGATAACAAAATGCTGATTGCAAATGGCAATGATCTAAAATTTACTTCAGGGCATCATTTTTGTGATAAATCATGCTCAGTAACATAATAAATGAATTACCATTTTTTAAAATTAAAAACATCTCTTTTGATGATAAAATGTGTTATAAAAATCAAATCAAAGAAATTAAATCTCATTTTCACCTTTTAACACTTGTCAGATTATTTTCCGAATCTTGGACTTATTAATAAAATTCCAGTCGACAAGAAGAATATTACTCAGAAACTTAAAAGCGAAGAATTCATTTTAACCTAACACTCCGAAAATTGAAATTTCTCTCTCTTTAAATTGTAAAATGCAATTTATATACTCAACAAAGTGATAAATGCTTGTTCGGCCTGGAAAATTTAATTAATTCCTCCTGAAAATTTACATCGAATTGAATTTGTGCGTATATCATATGCCAGCTAAAGGAGAAAAATTTAAACAATGAATAATGAAGGGTGATCCCGAATTCATGGTGCAAACTTTAAGGGTTGTTACAGTGCGCAATTACCTCTGCAACAATCATTTATTGTGAAGGAATGTATGGGCGCAAGTGACGAGGAGAGGCGCAAACACAGGGATGAAAGGAAAAACAAAGTGTTTATTGACAGCGTCGTTGACAAGTGCAATGTTTATAATAATTGTACGAAATTGCGTCCACCGACAATGATACATGCTTGACAGTGTCGGTGGACGGAATGGCGTACACTTTCAAAGATGCCAGGTATTGCACGCACATGTGCATATTCGAGCAAAGAGATCCTCATCTGAGTCAACTGGAGTCGCAAAAACAAGGCTCTTCAGATGTCCCCATGAAAAACAATCGAAGCTGGATAAATCGGGAGATCTGGGTGGTCAAGGGACTGGTCCACCACGCCCAATCTATCGTGCCCCAAAAGTGGCATTCAGATAATTGCGCACATCAATGCTGAAGTTGGCTGGAGCTCCATCATGATGAAACCACATTTGGTTATGAATGGTGATCGGAACATCTTGTAGCAGTTCAATTAAAACCTTATTCCAGAAAAACAAGATAACATTGGCCATTGAGTCGCTTCGGTAGTAGGTATGGGCCAATCAAAAAGTTGTTGACAATACCTCACCTCGTCACTTGTGCCCATACATTCATTTACAATAAATTATTGTTACAGTGTCCTGTACCAACCCTTAAAGTTTGTACCATGAATTCTGTTAGGAAATTCTGCATTTTAAGCTACGAAGCTTGCATTTTTCTAAATTGTCTCTCGTACCGTGACTCTAACATTCGAAGTATTCTTTCTTTAAGATTTGAGCTAGTCACTTCACTTGACATATATATTAGCAGCTATTTAATCGGAATTCGTATGACGTTGTCTATTCGATTCCCGCAGCTGATATGTAGATTTACTGATTATTAGCAGAGTATATATGCTTGTCTCTACTGTGTCATTTAGGTACGGTCAGTAGGTCCTCTAAGCATTCTCTTCTCAGAGAGACATCAGTGCTATGTAAGCTGTTGCTGGTTCTGTACCTACAAGAAGTAGGACAAGTATCAACCCTGTAAAATGGAAATGTGGTGATTTGTAAATATGTTCTTAAATGTGGTCGTCCAAACAAATATCTCTTTTAACTTATATGTTTCGTCATTTCTGAAACAATAAGAAATGCTTTATCTCATAGAAATTCCACTGCAAAAAGGCAGGACGCTTTTAGCTTATTATCCAGCAACTCTTCATAACTAGTGTTACTCAACCTGCCTGTCTCTACTACAAGGATTATAGTTTTAACGAGACTAACAAGTGATATTGGCAAACTCGCTTCTTGTGCCTAACAAATTCGGGATCACCCTGTAGTTTTGAGAGGCTTCTGACATAAAGCTATCTGTGGGACTTTCAGAAAGTCTTCGGAATGCAACCGCTCAAGTGAGAAAGTATGCAAAGAATTACTAGCACATTAAATTGAAAAATTGTGTACGAGATCGTCTGTAGATATCAGATGCTGAAAGAAATACGGTTGGAATAATTTTCTACGAAGTCAAATCCTAACATGAAGCGACCGTTTTATAAAATATTTTGTAAGAATTTGTTTCGTTTGCCTAGAAACAGCTGTATGCTTAAAAATTTAGTTCTGGCTTAGCTGCCAAATACTTCTCATTGCTTTCTCCAAAATTCTTGCATAAGTTTGGAGTTTGGAACAGAAATATTTGAAATGCTTGAGTAAGGGGATTTTTAAAATATCAGTAATGATGAATAGATGTTTTATAAAATGTTTTTTTTTTTTATAGTAATGCAATTATATAGTAAAAATTTAAATTAGCAAATATGTTATGCAACAGACAAATAATGCGAATGAACAACACATATTTAATTTTAAACGTTTCCATTGATAATTAAGAAGAGTTATTAGATATCTTAAATAATCTAATTAAAATTAATACTGCATTTTCGCTAATAAATTTCGATCATTTTTGAATACGTTTTAGTTATATTTAAAATGATTAATTTTTTATGACTTCTTAATTAACGTTAACACGTTGTCGATAAAAACGTGTGTTCAACTGATACAATGCAAATATGTTTGATAATTTAGAGCATGTTACTCAAAAATTTACTTAATATATTTAACTATGCAATAAATTATGTTTAATCCTAAACTTTTTAAATTTTGAAATCTTATAATTAGAAACAAATAAATTTACAAACAATTTAACGCTATAAAATACCAAGAAGTTAAATGATGAGAGAAGGAATTATTGCTTATATATTCAATTTATTTAAATATCCAGTGACTTAATTCCATATGATTTGAATTAAAGTTTTTCGATATGACATTCCCCAAAATTTTTAATTAATTAATTCTGAAAAATAGATGAATTCTGAAATATAATACTGTAATACTGTAACATAATACTGTAGCTCTTTCTAGGTAGCTTGATTAATATGTCCATCTCTATTGGCCAAGACAAAAATTCTGGTGTTTCCGCCACCCCAGAAACTAACCTTAATCTATATTCTGAAGGAGATAGGGTTAACCTTCTGACTGCGTATCCCGCGATTTCCGCGGGTTGGAAGCAAGTCCATTTTCTGCTGAATCCTGCGATTTTCACAGGCTAATTTGTTCAATTAATACATTTATAGCCTTGGATCACATTATAGTATATAATAACAACTTGCTTAGCTCAGTGGTATTTGAGCACTTTTGCAAGCATTGCATCTAAATAGTGATTTAAAAAGTTACACAGCCAGATTGCCAATGGTATTTGAGCATTTATGCAAGCATTGCATCTAAATAATGATTTAAAAAATTACAAAGTCACAGGGTTAAAAATATAATTTATGACTTATATGTAATATTCAGAATGCTTTTATAGTACTATTACATTAAAAATGAGTGGCACTCCATGGCAAGATAAACAATATTCGTTTCAAAACCAAAGATGGCAAGTTGTGAATAATGGGTGCTGGAAAGCTGATTGTATAAAAAAAGACACATCAATAGAGACAAATTGCTCTGTCACTCATAAATGTAGACCACTCTCCTGAAATTTAAGTTAATTTCACAAGAATACTGCTTAAAAAATAAAATCATGCTCCATAAAATGCATTGACATACTGAAGAAGACTTAATACCTTTGAAACTGTCATGGAATTATGAAAAAACTTTAAATTTCTGCTTGTATTTGTTCTAAATACTATTTACTATATTTCTGTATTATACTACATTTACGGTGCTATCTTTAGTTAAATGAATTTTTATACTTCTCCAATTTATTGAGTTATTTTTTCTAGAGTATCACTAAGTCATAGAAATATATTAATTCTCATTTCTTTCATTTATAGTGTAACTAACTGATTTTTGAGTTATGCCAATTTCCCAGTGCAACACTAATGAAAATGCGAATGATTTTAATGAACTAAGACAAAGCATTGAAGTGTAATTTCTCCAACTTTATTAACACATAACGAACCATTTGAAGAAATTTGACTATTTTTAATCAAGCTTTTCCAAGTACATGTATTGCTTATCATTTATAGAAGTATTTTTAAATTCGCAAAATGGCGGTCCTGAACAACCTCAGAAATATTCATTCATCACAGAGAAAGAACTTTATCAGAAAGCATCGAATGAAACGAAATATCTATAAATTCCACTTAGATGACAACATGCTTCGACAAGAGCCAACTTAAGTTTTGCACAAATCTTGTAAATGAATTTGATCCCAAGAAGTTTCGAACAGATATTTTTAAATTAAATATCAAACTTTACCAAAGAATCTATAAAATCTCCGATATCCTTTAGTAAACATACTACTCAACGAAAATTTGTCATTAATATCAGACCAAAGCAGTTCATTTTTATTCCAAGGAATATTAATTATCATTTCTGAAGGGTATAAGATTTCATGTAAATATTTGTTAAAATTTTGTGCCTTGTACATGTTTCCGTTAGGAATTTTTATAAAATTTGAAGAGGTTTCTATGTTAACATCAGTTATCCATTAGAGTATTAATACCTACGCATTTTTTATATTTGAAAAATGTTCGATGGTTTCATAGAAATAATTTATTCTTTATTTCGAAATTAATAGAAAAGTTTAATAGCTTTTATTAAAGAGAATTTTTTTAGAAACTATTATTGTCAAAGTTTTCAGTGCTTAATATATATCCTTCATTAACATAGTTCGTCAAAATCTTTTACTTTTAAAACTAGATAATGTTAGTAGCATTTAAGAATTTTTGAATAACTTTAAGAAAATGGCAGAGAGATAATGTTCCAATCTTTAATGGCCCCACATCTTAAACTATCATTACAGAAACGGGTGAATATTTTTAAGCTAAATGTTTAAATTATGAATTTGGATGAATAATTGAGCTAAATCAAATACGGCATTTTTGGCACTGAAAGAATGAGAATATTCAAAAATAATCAGATATTTGATAATATTCTTCGAATCGAGGATCTCTAAATAAATATAAACTTTAAATATTTCATCTCTTGTTATCGAATCTGAGTAAACACATATAATAAAGCGCTGCTTTTTAACTATATTTATAAAATTTTACAGGATGAATTTTCTTTAAAATAAAAATTTCAAATTGGATGCGAGCAAATAATTGAAATATATTAATAATACATTATCAGAGAGGAATGACTATACATTACTGAAAATGAATGTAGAATGAATAGACTTTGTGGTAAACATTCTCAAATGAAATTTCATATTTTATATATATAGGAATACCTTACTGAAATATTTAGAAAAACAGTTGATTTGAGCTTACGGGTTCTTTGATATGAAATATCCTTTTTACTTCTTCAATACTTTATTTTTATAATTACAAGATTTCATTTCAGTTTTAAAAATGTAATTTCAATCATTTCTTCTCCCTCACAATTTCATAAAATAACCTAGAATCACATTTTACCACAAAAAATTTTTTTCAGAAAAATGATCATCTTTAAGTATCCTATTTGATCATTATTTATTTATCTTGCATAGATCGCTAAATAAAACTATTTGAAAGACTTCATC
This sequence comes from Araneus ventricosus, assembly GCA_013235015.1. Classification (NCBI taxonomy): domain Eukaryota; kingdom Metazoa; phylum Arthropoda; class Arachnida; order Araneae; family Araneidae; genus Araneus; species Araneus ventricosus. Next base: position 86,651 of record BGPR01005079.1, read on the forward strand.
TGTTTTATACATGTAACACTATAATGACGTTACGGGCTGCTTCTGGCATTCACATGCTTATCATTTTGCTGGGAGGAAAGCAATTTCATTTTTAAAGCGTTAAGAAATGGAGAACTGTTAATTAATTTAAAGAATGTTATGCATAGAATGAAAAACATGTTAAATTATTTTAACTTAAGAACACTGTAGATTTCCATAAATCTTTTCCTTATATAAGGTAAAACATGGTTTATATACATAAAAAATATCTGTCATCTCTTATTATTTTTTTCACTCAGAAATCAATAATATTTGTTTTCAATACGAAGAATTAATTAAATTTAATTTGCATCATTAATGCTTAGGAGTGAAACATTTTAATATCTAGCAGCTTATTGAAAATATAAATTTTGTAATTTGTCTTCGAAATAATTTATTTCTCAAAATGCACAGGTTATTTTCAAACGTTTTTTAATAAACATAATAAATTTATAAATCCTCATTACAATCTAACAATACATGATAAATAAAATTGAAATATTTCAGCATTATGGTCGTCATTTGAAACAGTTCATAAAAAACATTTGAATACTATATCAAAGGAAAGCACAAAGCTGATTTCAAATGTTTCGACTAAAATACAAAGAACTTAAAAAATGAATACAGTTAACATGAATATCGGTGTTCAGCTAATGTGAATTTATGAATATAGTAGCCGCCTTCGGCGACTAGCCTGTTCGCCGGGAATATGATTTCAATTAATTCTTGCATCATTTTATATTTATGGATCTCTTAACAACCTAATTTTAAGCTTCATATAATAGATATTTATCCCAAGTTCTATTAATGATCTTGCACCTCTTATGTTCATTGTCTACATAAATGTCCATAATAGAGTCAAATATCTGACCATGACATGTAACCTCTAATTCCATGTTGTCGGCAATATGTTCACTTTCATTCGTCTTGTAAAATATGCATTTGATTTCAACATTAAAATGACCCAGCACATTTTTTTGGCCAACGGTATGTTAGCTGGATTAAAACATGCTGAGAAAAGAAAGAAAACATAGCAACCATAACATTCAGATTAATGGATATATTTCTTAATGTAAGCAAAGCAATATCTCAGCGAGCTTGGTTTACAGATTTCGCAAAAATTTTGATTTAATAAAATATGAAAGCAAAATGTACTAGGATATTATCTCAGATTACAACAATGAAAGAGAATATGAAATTAAATATTTGTTTAAACAATGAAAACGATTTGAGTTGCGTTGCAACAATGAAAAGTATTGTTGTAAATTATGCCAAAATTATTTTAAAAAATTTATTAAAATTCGAGAAACAATTGTACGGCAACTTATTCATATCATTGGAAAGGTAATTTTTTTACACTTTCAGATGATGTGAAAATAATTTTTCTAAAGAAAGGTTATAAGGTTATTAAGGAAAAATGCTAAAATTTCGGTTAATTTTTAATTAATTAAAATTCCAATTAAAATTTTGAAAAAAGGGCTAGGTGAACATTCCCACCCTCCAAAATATGTTTGTGTTAGATTTCATAGCTCTTTGTCTATCGGTCTGCCCTGTAGATGACCAACACACGGACACACACATTCTCCTTTATTTTTAGTAGTGATGTGCTTAGATTAAAATTTAGTTTAAAAGTTACGGGAGAAAAGAAAAAGATATTGTTCGATACATTCAACCTTAAATACAACGGCCTCCTTTACTTAACAATTGTGAAACTATGACAATACGAATTATGGTAAGGTGGGGAAACTGGGTATACGAGATGGTTTAAAGAAATATCCTTAAAATTTATTGACAACACAGGATGTGTTTACTTCCTAAATAACGCTCAATTTGCCAGTCGCTCTAGAGAAGTTTGAAAGAAAGTTGATTTTAACAATGGAAGTATATTTGCCGTTTACACCTGGAAATACGACCCAAATCATGTTATTCTGGTGAGTGTAATTTTATAATTACAACAAATATAACTAAATTACTTTAAAAGTAACACTTTTTAGATTTAATTATGTGAACAGGACTGCATTATAGTTGGACTGAAGGTTCACAGGAATGTTATAGTTGGACCGAAAATGCACAGACTAATGTTCTAGTTGGACTTGCGTTAGAACAGGTTTCTGTTAAGAAGAGCATGAATGGCAACTGGTGGAACACACGTGCTTCTCGGGGTTCGTTCGGCTAGGTGTGATGGAGTCGTGTGAAGAATTGGTTTGGAATGATGTCGTCTTCTTTTTTTGATTCCTGCTTTTACGGGTTGCTACCTTAGTGTTTGAATCATGTTTCGTGCGATTGATTAGAGTGAATTTCTATGTGTTTTTAAGGACATATTATCCCAATGATTTCTTCATCACAGGAGTTTATACTAAAGTGTAGCATTATGGAGATCTCGGTTTTGAGTGAATTGTTAATCCAGCTTCCATTTTTCATCCTGATTTTAAGCATGCTTTGGTAAGACATTTTTTTCAACTGCAGTTGAAGCTTCCTTTTTCCCAATATGTTGCAGCATTCTTATAGTAACTATTACAGTTAATATAATATTTTTTTCCAGCACGTATCACTATACTAAAACATTTTTATAGTAACTATACACATTTTGCATACACGTGTTTTAATGGTTTTTATATATTTTGATGTGTCGAATGTTTGTTCTACAGTAGTCGTGGTTAATTGTTAATAAATAGTGTTTTCTTGTCTAACTCAATCTTGTGCTCTTGCCTTTGGTGTACTAATAATTTATACGATTACAGTGCCATTTTATATGTATTTCTTTTCAGCTATAGGGTTAGGCCCAACTTAATATTTTTAGTCACACCATAAAAAAATTACTATTTAATTCAATGTTTTTAGTAGTTTTCAGTCGATAGTTCAGAAACCCCGATACTATCGACTTGGCTTTCGATAGTATCGATAGTCCATCGATGTTTAAGGAACACTAGTGCAGGGAAATCGTACAAACACCGGAGATCCTAGTCAGTCGTTCCAATTCGCACTTGAGCGACATTTATCCTATTTCTCTACAGGAGAAACAAACAGTATGCAAGACCTTTGTTTACGAGCAGTGCAGACATGGGTGAATTTAACATTCAGGAAGCAATCACGAGGGCCAGCATTGACTCTTATGGGTGAAGTCTAATTAAATAGATTGGTCCAGTGAATGAGCTTAAATTCTTGTCTCCCTCCAGCTATGTAGATATTATTTATTATAAATATTTCTTGATAAATCAGAAGTTCTGAATAACTGTTCTCGTTTTCGATATAAAGGGAAATTATTCACCTTTTAAAATATTATTACTTAAGTCTTTTAAAAATAGTATGTTCTAAACGTTTTCCGAAAACACACACGATCACATTATTAAAAGAATATTTATTCAAGTATGTTAGTCCCATAATGAAAGTTTCAAAACAATAAGGTCAAATTATGCATTTTTAATATTTAATTATCCGTCGTATTAAATTGAAAAAAACTGTAGAATTCTAAAAGCAATTTTTATTTAAAATAATATTTAATTTGGCAAGCCTGTGGTGAAAATTCATAAAAATTAAATGAGTGTAACACCAATAACACTGGACAACAACAACAAAACATTCATGTTGCTTGAGAAAGAAAGGGTTATACCTATGTATTTTTGTGCCCTGATTTCAAATCTTTTAACCATTTTTTTCAATCACCCATAATTTTTGAGCAACATAGTAACTCTTATTATATGTATTAGGAAATCATATTCAACTTCTAATATTTACACAAGCATATTAAAATGTGACAGACCTTCACTTTTTTGAGTACTTGGCCTGTTGGCTGTGCTTGGCTTGAGGAATATTCATTTTCTATGTTCAACAATAGTCGGCTAACATTTTGGGATTCCATTTCCCTCGTTAACGAGCTCCCATATTTGAGATATCCTGATGGAACCGTTCACCATGCTCGTCGCTTATTGATCCAAGATTTTCAGGGAAGAATTCTATGTAGGAATGCAAGAAATGGATTTTCAACGACATGTTGCGTCCCATGGTTTTGTAGGCCTTTAAGCAAGTTATTGACGATTTGCCTTTAATTTTCCGCTTTGTGATTCCCGAGGAAATTTTCTGCTAACTCCTTAAACTGTGTCCATGCTGTGGCTTCCTTCTTAGTCAGTTCATTCTCAAACGCCGGATCCTTCATAAGTTGTCTACTTTGAGTACCAACAAATATGCCTTCCTTAATTTTTGCTTCACTCACTTTTGGAAACTTCAGACGTAAGTACTGAAATCCACTTCCTCCACAGTCCATCGCTTTAACAAAATTCTTCATCAAACCTAATTTGATGCGCAATGGAGGCAAGAGAATTTTTTCTGAGGCAACTAGTGGTTCATTCTCTACATTCTTCACACCCGGTGTGAGGAACTGGCGCTTGGGCCACATGATGTAGTGCTCTTTCCTGTCCCTGCTATCCCACTGACACAGAAAGCAACAAAACTTGGTGTAGCCTGCTTGCAATCCAACTAAGACGTAAATCACTTTCAAGTCGGCGCAGATATGCCAAGAATGCTTGCTGTACTCAACACTGGACAACATATGCTTCAAGGTATCGTATGTTTCTTTCATATGAACAGCATATCCTACAAGGAATCGAAGGGTACTTGTTACCATTGTGTAAGAGATCTGATTTTAAGCTGACCTTTGAAGAGTCCATAAACAAATGCCATTCTTGAGGGTTATGTTGTAGTCCTAGAGCCTTAAACAATGAGTCAACATCATTACAAAATATCACATCACCATCTTGGCAAAAGCTTCCACGTACTGCCAAATAGAAACATCTGTCCTTACAAAGTGGTTCATGCATTGAATCGTGTTTGCGTTGCAGGATTCTCGATCTGAAAACACCTGTTATAATTTTTGACGTACAGCCTTTTCTTTATGAAAATTATATTTGTGAGAGCATTTTAAACCCAAACACTATCTTCTTGGTCGGCAATTAATTTTTTCGGAAAGTATTTTTTACACAAGATCCGACATATTTCAATGACATTTTCTATATACATGTAAGCAGTTACGAGTACTGTTGCTGAAAACCAGTATGTTATAGAGATTTTATTCGGGTTCAGTGACCCTGAAAACACCATTATCAGTTGAAATCTCAAAGGCAACAAAAAATATCCTGGCTACGAAATTGATTCAAATAAAAGAAAGGAGTGGACAGAGGTTTTGGTGCGAGTTCACGTTGCATAAAATTGGAGGGTGATAGACAAATTCTGATTGGTTTTTCGAATTCAGAGCGTGAAAGTACATAAGAATTAGCTAAAATTATACGGGCAACAAAATGGTTGTTGTCCAGTGTAATTGAATAAATTTGTATTAACAAAATTAACAGATTAAATTGCTTCACTTCTAAATTTTCAATTTCGATAGCAGTATACATTAGATCTCATTTCAATATTACTCGACATTAACCAAACAACTAGAGTTTATCAGAGAAATCGAACTCATCGATTTCCTCTTTCAAATTCAGAACGGATCAATTTAATAACTGAAAATATATTTGACTTCCTCTGTAGACATTAGAATTCACGGTGCTTTGGAGACGATCTTTCTAAATTTCGGCATTAGATATCCGGTAATTACAAACAGTTAGGGAATTCATATGCTGAGAGAACTGTTTATTAGAATACGAAAATCTAAAACTCGAATTTAAGCGTTTCGATATCTGATATGAAAGCACAACGAAATAATTTCCGAGCAATCTCACCAGGCAGAATGCAATCAACGCAGATTATGGATATTTGTAAAATTTCTCCCTTCGCAGCTGAAGTAGCGTTTGGAAGGAATAGTTTTCAGGAGGATCATCTCCGAATTAATTAAAGAGTCAAATAATTTTGGAATAAGGTATGGTTATACATATGACGTCGTTTAAAAATATATCCGTGTGTATGTCACTTGGAGATCGGAATTTTAGATTGCGGTTGTCCATGTGATTCCTAATATGTTCTTTTGAATTCGATCTTTCGCAGTTTTGGAAGAATTAGTTCATAGAAAACATGCAGTATAGCTAGAAAATGAAAGGTGTTGCATGTTTTTGAGTTATTCTGTTCCTTTATAACATTTTATTTTCACCATTTTATGAATAAATGAAATGGTAGGAGACATGAAATTAGAAAAGAAATGAACACATCGTCAATTCAATGTGGAAATGAAGTTAAAGTTAGTCACCGATGATATTGCATTGAAGCAAATACTCTGCTTAAGGGAATACAGATATATCAGTAGGAGAAAATTCCAACTATTAGGCATCCAGACTAAATTATCTTTTAAAAGAATTTTTTAAAGCAAATATTACCAAATATAAATACTAAAATCGATAGACATGCAAAATGAATAAATTGCGCAAATATAAATACTAAAATGAATACGTACGCAAAATGAATAAATTGCCTAAGCATAAATACCAAAATGCTTTGAATATATGCTTAAATTAATGTTAGATAACTAATTACAGGTTTTAATTTGTTAAGCGATATACATTTATAAAGATTTAATGTTTCCAAAATACCTCTCTTAGATTTTCAATTGCATTTAAAGAGTTTCTCATTTCATAAGAATTAAAGAAAAAATATACATCCTTTTACCCGATGGAAAGCTAAGCTATAAAAGTATTCCTATTAGCACAAGGTGCTCTATAATATCCATACGAGGTTTTTACGATGTTGAGCGGCATTCAGGTAGCAACATCATAGCAACATCTTTCAGATATCATAAAATATCTGGTGCTAAAAGCGATTGTTCAATAGCTTTTTTCTACTTACTGATTCTGACCCTCTCTGTTTCTAAATCGATGTTTTATTAATTTCTATTCAACCATAAGCTCAAAGGAGATAAACACACACATACACACATTATATATATTTATACGTCAACATTCGTCCTTCTGGTACGTAAAATATTTTTTCTTACTTTTCTCTAATGTTATCACATCGTAATTCTGTTTTAATTATTCAAAACTCCTCTCTCTGTTTTCGTTTCTGGTTGGTTTGGCATTAGGGATGAAAATCAGTGTTTTAGGCCTTGCGGCATAACTGATTGCAAGAAAATGTCAAACTTTTATATTTAGCAATTCACAATAACTTCATCCTCTGAAGAAACGTTATTGTGCTTTTATTGCGTTTTTCATTTCACATTTTATACTCTTTCATTTTTCGATTTATACTCTATATATATATATATAACCATTCGAATGTGTTTGCACTTCCTTAAAAGTTCGTTCTCCATATAACATGCTGCATTCGATAAATATTGGGTGTTATAAATGTGCGAATATAAGCTTATGTTTTTTATAAAATGCAAAAAATACTGACTACGGAAATGCGATATCATTTATCTTCCATAGAAGATGAGTGTTGATTGAAACATACAGGTCCCGAGTTCTTCCGCCAAAGCAAATGCTTTTGTACCTAGCATTTATAAAAGTCCATTTTTATAAAAATATAGATGCTTAAGTTCAGTGCCTAGAAACTTAAACGATTGCAGATTTTATACTTTAACCCTCCGAGTGCCTAATTATGTTGATCAGGTCAGAAAACTGAGCTTTTAATATGAATTAGCACAGCTTTTTTGTGTCTGATCATGGGATCTATTCTGGTACCCCCATATCTTTAAAATCTAAAGAATACTTTATTCATGGATGCTAAAGAAAATATTCTTATAAATAAAATTATCTGCTTTTGAACCGAACATGAACAATGGAAAAAGCCGGCTTCACCGATTAGAGGGAAGGATATGCTTCCATTGAAGTTAGAGATTCTTTCGAAAAATATAATATTATTTAATAATGGGAAATTATTCATACGTCCCATTAAGAAAATTCTAGGAAGGACATTGTTATTGTTTCGAATAG